>JBAMJV010005573.1:0-42217 GCA_037951105.1 Echinarachnius parma | reverse complement strand
GACTGTGTGTGATATCAAATAGATGAGGTGTCTTATCTATATTGCGATTTAAGTTAATATACAGCTTTAAATAAGACTGGATATCTGGTCGATGAGTCAATCAAGTTATGTATATACGCATCGAAAAGACTCGGAGTACATCGATTACTGACTACAGGAATATTCATCGACGAAATTTCCTATGAAATGACGAAATGTCTTATTTAATGCTTTATATGACTTACGCGCAAAAGCTTTCTAGAAATAAAATACATAATTGGAAAACGTATCACATACTACAACATGTATTTATGGGTCTGCATAAGAAGACTTCCTTTTGTGTAGGATGAATGCATCGTTCGTTATTTATTGCATACAGACATACGCGTACATTTAATTGGCGCACTCCAGTCGTTTGGCGCGTACGGAACCATGAGGCTATAATGGTACCGTAAGTGGTTGTAATTAACTACATTGTTATGAATTACACAACCCTTTGCAAAGTATCGGTCATCTATTTGATATCAAACAACGGTACCAAAACATATAAGTATGTGTTGTTCTTTGCCCGGTGGTCCCTTTACCAATGACGGTTCTGCATGCAAGATGGAGATTTTAGTTTAATCAGAGTAGTTCTTAACGTAAAATGACAAAATACACGAGTGGTGTGGTTGAAAACCCTCAAGATGGATAATGTTATATATATATGTATGCTTAAGTGCTCGGATTTGAAAGTCTACAGTGGATACTTTCCATTGGAATTGTATAGAATGTAGAGGAGAACGTTTAACACACGGAGTTTCGAGAGGACTAGCCTCCTTCTATAACGTTATCTACGTACAGAAAACGTGTGGCCTAGAGCTACTAATAGATCGTGTCAAATTCGTGCGGGAAGGATTTTCTACATTTGTCGACAATGTCAGTGCAATCAGTTAGCGAACATCACTTTGTACGGCGTTCGCTCGATACTCAGTCATCATGGCATTTTCACACATCACTTGATGGACATATAAAATCACACAAAACCATTAATCAACCCTTCGTTGGTAATTGACCAATTCAACAAAGTTTACTTGTTGTTTTCAAGATATATTACCCCAAATTAATTGGCGAATAAAGTAACACTAGTAAAACACTTTATAGGTGCCAACATCTGACAGAAATCAAATCGTTTACAGCAAAACAAAAAAAGAAACATAATAATAATGACGCCAAGTTTCCAGTAAAAAAAAAAAAAAACCGCGTCACATACATTATATTGAACCAACAATGTACAGTCCATGCTTGAGCTCAGGGGGGGGGGGGGTGGGGCTGGAAGTTCCCCCCTTCTTATACCCATAAATGACTGTTTTGCGGGGGGTTTGACCCCCCCCCCCCCCCCCCCCCCCCCCACCACCCCCTTATCACTTGTAACCGTCTCGAGACCACATTTTAGCGGTCTCGACCATTATTACCAATATGTCGGCGTCGAAAATTTAGAAGGATCCTGCCTTAATAATTTGAAGAATCTTGGTTTCGGCCTAAAAAATTGTGAGGTTCTCTGTCTCGGCGTCGAAAATTTGCTACTTGAATCTGTACATTGTAAAACTTTATGTGGACGTGCTGTGGCGTGATCGGATAAGAGCTAGACTTACGCTCACGGGAGCAGAGTTCGAAACCTATCGATACCCCGGTATATTTGACCTTCCACAAGCATTGTATCAACATTGCTGTGCTCTACCCAATCTATGATTTGTATGAACGTTTTTTCACTTAAAACAAATATTTCACTATAGAACTTTTTAAGTAGTGGCATATCAAAAACATTAGTTCTAGGTCATCATGCTGCATCACACACTGAGACAAACTCACACACACATACAAATGTTACCCACTAATATTGAATGATTTTCCTAATTAGTTAATCATGAAGATGGTAACCTTATTTATTTGACCGTAATTTGTTTTACCAATTATAATTCAGTGTTCGACATCCTCGTTTTATATTAGCTTCAACCTTCTTCCTGTTTTTTGGTTCGTAGAATAAAAATTACATGTGAACTTGAATATGAGTTTACATTAGGCAGAAACATGTTACTCTGCCATACATTTGGATACATACGTGATAGCTCTTTCGTTTATCTTTTAGATTACTTCGATTGAGATAAAAACGCCCGCGATTGACATCTACCATGCCCCAAAGACTTGGTGATGGTTTGCAATCCCTTCCGAATCTCCAAAAGGTGACCATCACTGAACCAACGACAGTCGACTTGCTACCTCACTTCCCCAACATCCGATCCTTGAAGCTACTCCGTCTTCCAGAGAACTGCAGAATCGACTCGGTCTGTAGGGCCCTGCGTTCGGCTCAACTCTTGGAAGAAGTCGAAATATCGCAGCGTAACACATCAGGTGAAGAAGAACCAATATTCATCGTTGAGCGCATTAAGCCTCAATCGTCATGTCCATGTCTGATGCGATAAATATCCTGGAAAATATTTCGTCGACACTAAGCGAACAGGTAAATAATGTTTTGCTCTTCATAAAACAACCATGTGTATTATATACAATTTGTAGAACGTATTTGTTTCACTAAAAACAAATCATATTACTATAGAACTTTGAAGTTGCAGCTAAAGCCTTACATCTAGGTCTTCATGCCGCATTACACACTGACACAAACGCACACACACACAACAAAACACAAAAAACACATACGCACACACACACAAAAAACGCACATGCGAAATTCACCGCTAACTGTCTAATGATTTTCTAATTAGTTAGTTATAAAGATGGTATTCGTTTAAAGACGTCACACTTCACCACTCTATATAAATTCAGCACAACTCATGGAAGACTTTGAAATATCAATATCTTCAAAGTGAATTAACCTGTGAAGACGATAAAGTCTGATGCAGTACATGTCCTGGAAAACCTGTTGTTGCCTCAAAAAGAGATGGTAAATGAATCAGTGTTTTGTACATATTTAAGGTATCTCGGGTCTCCCATTTCTTCTTGGACAGGTGCACTTCTTGTGGACATATAGTGTGCTTCGTTAATTGTTCTTCTCGGGTGCCCCAACCTCTCGACATATTGTTCCAACATTAATCAGGATCTTATCTAATAATTGTTTGAACTGCACACAAGCCAAGGGGCCTTGTATAATATATCAACGATAATTATACGGGGGCCCAGAGCGTTTATCTAGTTGAAGAGAGACAAAAAGTTTAATGGTCTCATCATGTTAGTATGTGGCCAAGGGTCAATGAAATGAATTGCTGCCGGGTCACATCCTGTACCCTAAGCCTAGGGGCCCAAGAAAGGGGGGGGGAAGAGGTCAAAAACACATTTATCTAGTTGAAGACCGACCAAGGACAACAGTTGGTGGATATCGTTCATTAGGGGGTACCTATTATGAAAGCAGCAATGCCAGTAATTTATCCTGTACGGGGCACTTACTGCCTAACCCTAGACAGTAGCCCCAAATTGCCCCACCCACGGGGTGTTATATAGCTGAAAAGAGACATGGCTAATTTCTGTTAGTTGAAAAGAGACATGGCTAATTTCTTTTACAATAGAAGTATTTCACACAGAGATAACCAAAACACAATGACAGCAGTTTTATCCTGTACGGGGAGGGGGGGGGGGGGGGGGGGGGGGGGACCAGAGACAGTGGGCCCTGAAGGGTGAACGGAAAAGGACCGGCGGTCAGGTTATAGTCCCAGAATGCAATTCAGTGCGGCGCGACCACCGCGGCGCACCAGTACACAACTCAATGTTTTCGTATCGCTCGTTCGCGTACGCGGAGTAATGCGTGCGGGTTTCTTGCCAGTGTCGCCTGTTCGCTGTGTATTTCTCGCAGAATTTGGCTTTAGAAGCGACAAATTGCGCTGTGTCGGGGTTATTTTTTTTTCTTCGATATATGGGTATTTATTAATCGAATCATATTTTTTGAAGGTGGAAAACTGTCTAGTTTAAGACAAAGAATTCAACATTAGGCAAGTAAAAAGCAATATATTTTATATATATATTGAGATATACATATCAATGTGTTCATTATGGGGAGTTTTGTATCATCATAACAATGAGAATCAAGGTTTGTCAGTGCAAGTATGCCAGCGCCGTGCGTAGGTAGAGGCATGTTTCACTCAAATTTCTTTTTCGTAAAAAATTCATTTACGCATTCAGATGTCAAACTATCCATTGGATCGTCAGAACCGTGTACAAAGTAAGTGCAATGAGGTAGTGAATACCACTTTGCATTTTTGCTCATTACTGGACCATATAACATCCATTTAACTTAAAATGTCCACACAATATCCTAGAGGACGGATATGGGAATCTCTTCTTCTAATAAATGTATTAATTTCTCATCTAGTACATTTAAAAAAAAAGATTTACAAGCTTTGTCTGAAATAACTACCTCGTAAAGTGAACTTACAGGTCCATAATTATGCAAACGAACGTTTGTATGCACCTGAAGAAACTTTAGCTTCAAAAAGGTCACCGTAGAAGTGAAAGTTAGAAAACTGATTAAAGGCATGCCTGTAAAGTGGCTAACTCCACGAAAAACACTTGGAGCTTCCTCGTTTCTCTTCTGCCGTGTTGTTTAGCTTATGGTAAGAGAAGAATAAAATAAGGTTAGAATTGTTTCAAATGTCCCTTTAGTATGAAGATAATTATCATTGAAATCTTTTATTTCAAAAGCGTTGGCAACGCTTTTCAAATAAAGTACAATTGTCGTAGCAGCACACGTCCGGCCAGCGCGCGTGGGAAACCTTCCCGACCCGACTGAAATTTGAGCCGAGCGTGCACAAATTCCATGAATTCTGTACCGTATGTAAACATAAACGGGTGCGGATATCGTCAAACGGATGATTATTACTGCGACAAATCTACGACAGGCCATCAGTATTCGGTGATAAAATATGAACTCAATATTCGTTTTTTTCACTAGGTAAACAGTGTTCCTTTTCTTTCAAACTTTCACAAATCTTTCAATTGTATTTTACAATGATATTGATATAGGATTGAAGTCTCAAATGTGATTTTGTGCAATATCTGACACTTTACAGGTATCCCTTTAACGTTGTTTTGAATATCAACTCGATAACCTAAACTTACAGGAAAATTTGCAAATGAAGTTTGCTTATATGCACTAAAAAGAACAACAACTTAAAATGAACATCGTAGACATGAAAGTATAGGTTTTCCCGTCCAATTTCGTCAAAATAGCTCTCAAATGGTCATTAATAGCACGCAATTTAGAACGAAATTTAATGAGGATCAGGATCGTGTTTCAATTCGCAAAATAATGTCTTTCATTTTTATTTTTGGACTGTGCGATTACCAACTTTTATCAAATCGAATTTAACTAACATCACTCAACTTAGAAAAAACGGGTGTAGAGCATACAATTTCGTCTACAAAGGTAAAATAAAGGCGTTTATACATTCGATTTCGAGAAAAAAATAAAGTACATGACTAGTGCCTATATGATGAAAATAAGCACTGTGTGTAAAATGGAAATAAAATCAAAAACATGAAACAAGTGTATGAAATAACATTACATTACAGTTACCAATATAGTTTGAACAATAATTAACAGTGTTTATCTGAAAAGAAAAATTAATATAAGTCTTAGAAATACAGAATAAAGAAAAACATAGATTAAGAAGAAAAACAAACTTGCCTTGGTTGGGGGTGGTGGTTGGGGAGTGATGGAATAATGGAAAATAGGGAAGTAAACTGCCTCCCCCCCCCCCCCCCCCCCCCCCCCCCCCTTCCTGCCCTCATAATGCGTCATACTGTATGTTCTGATCCTTCTTATTTGAATGCTAGATGTGCTAAAAAGCACGTCTGAAAACGAAATAGATTCCCAAATCGGTCCGAAATCTATAAGGTCAATTAGGACTGGCACGAATTTGAATGACGGATATGTATCGCCATATTGTTTGACATTCTGACCAATTTTAATACGTTATTGTTGCAAACTGAATGCAATTCGACGAAGATGAATGTTCTGGAGTCTAGAATTGAACATTGAAACCAGTAGGTTTACAGAAATGCTCGCTATTTTGACGAAATTGGCCGGGAAAACCTATTCAACAATCGACAGGCTTTAATTGGAATATCCGCCGGATAATCTGGACTTACAGGTTGGTATGCCAATACTTGTTAGCATAATTATTATGCACCTGTTCGTTCACATTATGAAGTAGTTATTTTTGACAAAGTTTGCCAATTTGTTCATAAATTAATACATTCATTATAATTTTATATAGGTTTTTCCGTCTCATTTCCTACATTACGCGGCCAAATTCGTTTATGCGCATTCAAATTCATGCAATTGCCGCGGAGGAGTCACTTTGGTCATTCAAATTCATATTCCGAGCATGCATATTCGTTTATGGGTACTCAAATGTCAAACCGCAGACTTCAAATTCGCAAATGGGGATTCAATTTCACCAATGGGCGCTATCCAGCTAGCCACCTGACGTCGTGCCATTGTTGGGCCGATGTCATTTTCGTTGTAAGGGGACGTTGGGCCAACATGCGACATGCGACGTCACCGAGACGTTAAAATGTCCGCCAGCCCAACATCAGCTCGGCGTCTTTTTTTTAATGCTGGCCCAACGTCATTTAGTGATTTCGGCCCAACATCAATTATTGACAATGGCCCAATGTCAGTTCTAACGTAGGCCCAACATCGATTCCTGACGTTGAGAGAACATCAAGTTTTGACGTCGGCCCGACGTTAAAATGTCCGCCAGTGTAACATTGTCCCAACATCATTTTGTGATGTCGGGCAAATGTCAATTTCCGACAATGGCCCAACACCGAATCCTGACATAGGACAGATATCAAATTCTGATGTGGGCTCGACGTTAAAATGTCCGCCAGCCCAACATCGTCACTACGTCATTTTGTGATATTGGCATAACGTCAATTTCCAACAATGGCCCAACATCAACTCATGACATTGGACCAACATAACATTATGATGTCGGCTCGAGGTTAAAATGTCCGCTAGCCCAACATTGTCACGACATCATTCTGTGATGTTGGTCCAACGTCAATTTCCGCCAATGGCCCAATATCAAATCCTGACGTTGGGCCAACATAAAATTCTGACGTTGGCCCGACATTAAAATGTCCGCCAGCCCGACATTAGCCCAACGTTATTTTTAATTGTTGGCCCAACATCAAATCTTGACGTTGGCCCAACATCAAATCTTGACGTTGGCCCAACATCAAATCTTGACGTCAGTCGCCCGACGTTTGAATGTCCGCTAACCCAACATTGGCCCAACGTCATTTTCTGATGCTGGACCAACATCAAAATTTGACAATGGCCCAATGTCAAATGGCCAACGTAGGACCAACATCAAAAACGTAAAAAGAAATTAGAAAACATGCATAGATTCCACGTCCGATCCATGCATTTTGTTTAACCTTTACACACATTCATAAATCATAATTCTATAAATATCCTATTCCTATACCTATTGCCTACTCCTAAACCTATCATCCTATCGTCCTACAAACATAGGTCGCAATCGGTATACTATATATACACCTCTTCTTAGCATGTATGTTTTGTAATAGTTAGTATTTGTAGAGCGTTGAATTTGAAATAATCCACCTTCAAATCATATTCATAACACTATTTAAGGTGTTATTTATATTCTTATATATCCTTCTAAATTATATACAGCAGCAAGGACATGACAAAAGTATATTTTTTAATATAAATAATTCCAAAAAATCGAAAAATTTTCATTTCACTTACGATCGCTTATAATCGATCATGAATTTCCTGATAGCAATACTTTTTTTTTTTTAACTTTTGAATTACTAATGTTTGTAATCGATTAAACGAAATTCAATTCAGTATAGATTCTCAAAGCAAGTTAACAAAAATATAAGTACCCAGCTAGCTAACTGACGTCGGACCGGTGTCGGCAGGTCTTCGGCAAGATCGCGGTCGGCAAACAGACGTCGCGCCAACATTTCGCCAACGTCGAATTTAAGTTGGAGGTTTTGGAAATGAAATAAGTCGGAAAATGGTTGTAGTTGAATATCGTGCCGATGTCATTAAGTTGACGAAAAGAATACGTCTCAAATAAAACGTCGCGCTAAAATCGCACCAATGCCGAAACTGGTACCAATTTAAGAGCTTGATAGAGGGTTGTAAATAGTCATGAAATCGAGTGTTCAGCCGATGTCAATATTCTGACATGAATATGTCATCTGCAATATGACGTCGGGATAATTTCGCGCCGATGTTGGAACTGGTAGCAATTAAAGAGGTCGGTAAATGGTTGTAACATTGATGTCGGACCAATGAGTTTTATTGGACATCCATATGACATCTCAATTATGACACCAAAGCGATATCCTGCCGATGTCATAAATGGCACCAATGAAATTAAATTAAATAGTCATTAAATGGATGTTGTGCCGTTGTCAATAATTCGACATGAATATGACATCTCAAATATAAAATCGGCCTTCTATCGCCCCGATGTTGGAACTGGTAGTAATTTAAGAGGTCGGTAAAATGCTGTGAAATTGATGTCGGGTCACAGTTATTAATTAGACATAAATATGACATCCAAAATATGACTTTGGGCCTATACCGCACAGATGTCGGAACTTTACGAAATTTTAAAGGTGGGTAAAAGGTTGTGAAATAGATGTCGGGCGGATGTCATTACTCCTACATAAATATGACATCTCTACTAAGACGTCAGTCCGATATTGTGATGATGTTGTATCTGGGTAGCAATTTAAGAGGTCGGTACATGGTTGTGAAATTGATGTCTGGCCAATAGTATTAATTAGACCTCAATATGACATCTCTATATGATGACGCCAAGTGCGATATCCTGCCGATGTCAGAACTGACAGCAATTAAACAAGTCGGCAAATGGTCATTAAACTGATGTTGTGCCGATGTCATTAATCCGACATGAATAAGAGATCTCAAATATGACGTTGGGGTCAATGTAGGTACCGATGTCGGAACTGGCGACCATTTGCCGGCTTGTTTCATTGGCTGCCAGTTCTGCCATCGGCAGGATATCGCTATGGCGTCATCATTGAGATGTCATATTCATGTCTAATCATTGACTTCGGCACAACATCAATTAAATGACCATTTGCCGAGTTGTTTCATTGCTGCAAGTTCTTACATCAGCCTGACATATTTATCACATTCATGTCTAATTAATAACATCGGACCGATATCAATTTTACTACCATTTACTGACCTCCTTAATTGCTATCTTTTCCGACATCGGCGCGATATTAGCCCGACGTCATATTGGAGATGGCATATTCATGTCCGACTATTGACATCGGCGCAACATCACTTTTATGATCATTTGCCGACTTGTTTCATTGCTGTCAGTTCTGACATCGGCAGGATATCGCATTGACGTCATCATTGAGATGTCATATTCATGTCGGATCATTGACATTGGCTCAACATCAACTTAATGACTATTAGCCGACTTGATTCACTGCTGCCCATTCTGACGTCGTAGGATTTCGGTTTGACGTAAAAATTGAGATGTCCTATTCTTGTCTCGTTACTAACATTGTCCCGACATTAATTTCACAACCATGACTGACCACTGACTGAATAATTGATGTTTGGCCAGCATTAAAAAAAAACAAAAACGCCGCGCTGATGTTGGGCTGGCGGACATTTTTACGTCGCGGCGACGTCGGATTTTTAATGTAAGCCCAACGTCTTCTTAAAACGACTTTTTACATTGGCCCAATGTTGGCACAACGTCAGGTGGCTAGCTGGGTAGCGACCTCTTAAATTGATACCAGTCCCAACATCGGCGCTATATTAGGTCGACCTCTTATTGGGAGATGTCATATTAATGACATTGGGCCATTGTCAAATTTTGATGTTGGTCCAGCATCAAACGTCGGGCGAACGTCAAGATTTGATGTTGGGCCAACAATAAAAAATAACGTTGGGCTAATGTCGGGCTGGCGGACATTGTAATGTCGGGCTTGGCGGACATTGTAATGTCGGGCCAACGTCAGAATTTGATGTTGGCCCAACGTCAGATTTGATATTGGGCCATTGGCGGAAATTGACATTGGGCCAACATCACAGAATGATGTTGTGACAATGTTGGGCTAGTGGACATTTTAACCTCGCGCCCATATCATAATGTTATGTTGGTCCAATGTCATGAGTTGATGTTGGGCCATTGTCAGAAATTGACGTATCACAAAATGACGTGGTGACGATGTTGGGCTGGCGGGACATTTTAACGTCGAGCCCACATCAGAATTTGATATCTGTCCTATGTCAGGATTTGGTGTTGGGCCATTGTCGGAAATTTACATTTGCCCGACATCACAAAATGATGTTGGGACAATGTTAGGCTAGCGGACATTTTAACCTCGCAGCCCCACATCATAATGTTATGTTGGTCCAATGTCATGAGTTTGATGTTGGGCCATTGTCAGAAATTGACGTATCACAAAATGACGTGGTGACGATGTTGGGCTGGCGGACATTTTAACGTCGAGCCCACATCAGAATTTGATATCTGTCCTATGTCAGGATTTGGTGTTGGGCCATTGTCGGAAATTGACATTTTGCCCGACATCACAAAATGATGTTGGGACAATGTTAGGCTAGCGGACATTTTAACCTCGCGCCCACATCATAAATGTTATGTTGGTCCAATGTCATAGTTGATGTTGGGGCCATTGTCAGAAATTGACGTATCACAAAATGACGTGGTTACGATGTTGGGCTGGCGGACATTTTAACCTCGAGCCAACCGCGATAAGCCGACATCCGGCCAACAACTTATGATATCGGGCACGACGTCAGGTGGCTAGCTGGGTAGTTTCATATTATGTGCATTCAATTTGATACGGCAAGCTGGATCGCAGTCGCTTGTTTGTGCATTCAATTTCGTTTATAATGGGTGATCAATTTCCAGAACTGCACATTTAATTTAAATTACACGAACACAATCCACAAATACTTGACTCTCAAATAATTTATGACTCTCTTCAACTAGATAAACGCTCTGGGCCCCCGGTCTACATTTAAGTATGCAACCGTATATAAACACATACAAACACCTACAAACTAACAAACACAGTTGTCCTATATTGAATCGATCCCCAAATCGATTTCAGTGATAAGTGATGAATTTGAATGACCATTGACGAAAAATAGCACCCATATCGCTTACAATATAATGGCGCAAATGTGAAGTTGGCTGCTCTGTTACTCAATATGAATGACTAAAAACGAATTTGAATTACGATATGTCGATCCTTGCGCGGATTAGACGAAATTGACCGGGAAACCCTATACTAACAGAGATTCTCATAAATACACACTTGCAGTCAAACGTTGGGGGGATCATATCTCATCCACTCCATTGCAAGATGTCAAGGGTTGACATGTGCAAAAACGTGATGCCTGGTTGATATTGTTGTTATCCGATACGTCCATTTCAAGTTAAATGCATGTTATATGGTCGAGTAATGAGCACAAATACAAAGTGGTATTCACTAACTCATTGCACTCACTTTGCACACGGTTCTGACGATCCAGTAAATAAGTTGACATATCAATTCGTAAATATCGTTCATTAACGAAAGGAACGAAGGGGAAAAAAAAAAAAACTGAAACGTGTCCCTCACCTACGCACGGCGCCTGGCATACTTGCATTCAAAAACCTTGATTCTCACTGTAAGTGTGATACAAAACTCCCCGTAATGAACAAATTGATACACATACATGGGTTTTTACTTACCTAATTTCACATTCTTTGACTTAAAGTAGACAATTTTCCACCTTCAAAATACATGATTCGATTAATAAATACCCATATTGTCGCTTCTAAAGCCAAATTCTGCGAGAAATACACAGCGAACAGGCGACGCTGGCAAGAAACCCGCACGCATTATTCCGCGTACGCGAACGAGCGATACGAAAACATAAGAGTTGTGTACAAGTGCACCGCGCGGTGGTCGCGCCGCACTGAATTGCATTATGGGACTATAACCTGACCGCCGGTCCTTTTCCATTCACCCTTCAGGGCTACTGTCTGGTCCCCCCCCCTCCCCCCCCCGTACAGGATAAAACTGCTGTCATTGGTGTTTTTGGTTATCTCTGTTGTGAAATACTTCTATTGTAAAAGAAATTAGCCATGTCTCTTTTCAACTAAAAGAAATTAGCCATGAGTCTCTTTTCAACTAAAAGAAATTAGCCATGTCTCTTTTCAGCTTTTACACATGACCTAATTAATTACTAATATTAGTACATGTAAAAGTAACTTCAGTACTATTTCTACAGCTACATAATTATACATGTAATATTTGGGGAGCGGTTCGTTATTCCGAAGATCCGTTATTCCGAAGGTTTATTATTCCGAACATACAAATTTCGTATACCCGAGGGTTCGTAATCGGAAAAATTAATCCGAACATTTCGTGCATTATTTTGAAGGTTCGTTATTCCGAATATGAAAATCGGGTTCTATATTCCGAAGATTCTTTAATCCGAAATGCACTAGGATTCGTTAATCCGAGAGAAACGGAGAATTAAATGAGGTTCGTTAGTCCGAAAATGCAATAGGGTTCGTTCATCCGAAAATTATACGGAGTTCGTATTGAACCTTTCGGATTAACGAATTTAATTTCATTTTCGGATAATCGAACCTCATTTAATTTTCGGAAAAACGAACCCGATTTAATTTTCCGAAAAATTAACCTTCGGAATAAAGAACCTTTGGAGTAACTAGACTTTCGGAATAACGAACGTTCTGTATAACGGGCTGTAATCAATATTTGTTGTAACCCGCCTGTTTTGGTTTCCATACAGGTAGCGTACATGCATATCAAGACGCCGGGCCTGAAGGACAGCCTACTGGGCAGACTTTGACGATGTCATCAGTCATCTTCTTCTCTAGTCTCCAGCAGGTGACCATCACAGATCCAACTAGCTTGAGATGCTTGACATTCATTGGACTTTCTCAAGAAGGCGTAGACTGGGCGTGGTTGCGTTCAGAGCAAAACCGGCAAAACATTGATGTGTGTATCAGACGGAGGGGGATCATCAGAAGCGGAAGAGAGAATACACGTCCAAGGGAACAAAGCTACTTTCTTACACACTGTGACTCCAGTGACCATCGATGTCCTAGATAACCTACCACCGCATATGCAGAATAAGGTACAATTTGTACAATGATACTTACGTAGCATCGAACACGCGAGCTATACCCGCGCCATTGTTGGTGTGCATTCAGCTGTGGCCCGAAGGAATGGGCATAGTTGTTCGATACTATGACGGGCAGTAAGTGCGATTTAGCAAGCACTGACTCTGTAAAAATTGACTAAAACGGAACCTGACATGGTGTTATTCACAGCGCCCTAAAACAAGAACTACACGACCAAAATGACTGTTCTTGGCATCGTTTTATTCATTGAAAAAGACACTCTATAACCATGGACATAATCATTGTGTTACTATATGTTGGGAAATGCCCCGTTCCTTTTTTTCTTTTTTTTGGGGGGGGGGGGGGGGGGGGGGGGGCAGTGGGAGGGGGACGCCACCCTGTATAATTATGAATGAATATGTTCATGTATAACCATGACTATCATATACGATCTGTAAGAACGTTCTTTTTTTACTCTCTCTCTCTCTTTTGTTTTTTTTTTTCACTAAAAATAAAGTAATTTCTGTTAAAGGGATTTAGTAACATTGTCCAAATCCTCAAAATCCAGTTGCGAATTCTAGCAGTTCCCACATACCGTATTGTATTCAAGGAAAGCATGTGACAGGTTCCGTGTTTTTTTTGGATTTCCCTTTCATTAAAAAGATATTTACGATTGAAATGTTCAGATGTTAAATTATCCACTGATTTATGGAAACCATGTACAAGGTCAGTCCAATGATATAGTGAATATCACGTTATAACTTTGCATAGGCCTGTAACAACCATTTAACTTAAAATGTTAACACAATACTCCTTGAAATGTTCACACAATACCAAGTGAAGATATCGGATAACAACTGTACAATATACATTGTATCAACCATTCATCACTTTTACACAATACCAAGTGAAGATATCGGATAACAACAATATACATTGTATCAACCATTCATCACTTTTTGCACATGTCAACAAAGTACTAGATCCCTTTTGAAGTAGCAGCTAAACATTATTTTAAGGCCATTATACTGCACCACACACTGACTAAAACACATACACAAACACACACACACACACACACACACACAAACATTCATTAGTTAATCATGAAGATGGTAACATCCTTTATTTGACCGTTATGTTTGTTACCAATACAAATTAAATATTTGACAAACTCGTTTCATATAAGTAGTTGAGTTTTGGTAAAGAGAGTACATTTGGGGTCAAACTGAATTTTAGTAACCTATACATGCACAATTACAGTATAAACTTTGTTTTTCTCATTTCCAAATCTCCTTCAAATAGTTAATACATGAGCAATGTTTCTATGTGGATTGAATAACGGTAATGGGAGGGGGTGATGACAGAAAATCAATGCGGCAGTAGGATAATTACAATTATATGTGGCATAGGAAGGAAGATAAATGGTATCCGAGAAGTCGTGGTAATATTTGGGGACTATAAACAAAAGTTCATTTGAACAGGTGATCGATCTATCACTACCATGGATCGATCATTGCATTTTTTACCGATTAGTTTGTGATATGTTTTTAAAATATTTTTTGGTAATTTTGGGGTTATGTATGTTAAAGTCTTGAAGAGTAATTTGTTGCTGTTAGCATGGTTAATTGTGAGATAGAAATCTAAAATAATAAATTCCCACATTATAAGAATCGGTTGAGTATTAAGCAAGTTAATTTATGGTGAACCAAATTTCAAAAGAAATAGTGTAAATAAAGTACTATTAGGAGATGCCAATAAATGCAGTATGATTCCAGGTTCCCCTTCGTGAGAGGGATAGTACTTATGCAGTATGAACTGTGTTTAAGTCTTGTAGTCAGTGATCCATTCTAACTCTTCGCACTAACCAGACCGGGTTCGAAGTATGCATCTTTCTCATGCATGGCGACAACGACATAAAGGACAGTCACAGACGTGAAGAATCATTAATCATTGAACGCGTCTGTAGACAGAAAATACTTTCACTACCACTGCATATGATATATGTTCCCGCATTAGCTCGAAATTCATATCCCCTTAATAGTTTGCCATGATAACCCCCCCCCCCCGAAAAAAAGTAAAGCAAACTTAAACTGTCCAAAAATTAAAATACCTCCCTTACGTGCCTCATTACCCCCCCCTTCCCCCCCCCCCCCCCCCCACCAAAAATAAAAGAAGCAAACTTAAACTGTCCACAAATTCAAATACCTCCCTTACGTGCCTCAATACCCCCCCCCCACCCAAAAAAAGAAGCAAACTTAAACTGTCCAACAAATTCAAATACCTCCCTTACGTGCCTTAATGATTTTAAAGAAAACATATAGAAAATTCAATAACAAATATGAGACATTTTTGAAGAAAAACAAAAAAATACATAAGGTGTGCGCCCCCCCCCCCCCCCCCCCCCAATCAGTCCAACCACGCTACGCCACTGGCTTATACATGGGAGTGACAAGAACTATCACACTGACGGCTAAGCCATTTGTTGTACTAAATCATTTTTAGGCCGATTTGTATTTGTTCACAGGGCCCAATAATTTAAGCGTAATAGTATTTAGTATTAGTCATTGTATTTATTGAATTAACATGAATTATTTACATGTATATTCATTTTTTCACGGTTTGATTTTATTTGAAAACCGCCTCGAGTTTTGTGGAGCCTTCGATCGAGCTGATTACTACGTAATTGTATAATTCTAGATTGCTTATTTATCCAATTTCATTTAAAGGCACTTGAAGTTCCAAACTTCCTTGAAATTGATACTACGTGGGCAGTATTTCTTTGTGGCATGAATTACTGGAAGCATGCCACAAAAATCAATTCATGTGATGTTATTAGTTATGGTAATATTTTGGGATGGTAAGCAATCGATCATGCGAACGTGGGATCTATCATTACCAGTGATCAATCATTACATTACGCCTTTTTAATATATTTGTTTTACTGAAATTATTAAAAGATGGGGCATGTGCCCCTCTCCCCATTGTGCCCCCGTCGACCCGTCAATGAGTCATTGGAATGACTTATCTCATTCACGTTGCCAGTATACAATAATAATAAAAAAAATTTATGATGATTAAACATCATTATAACCTATAATTGCAGAGACTAGATTTGAGTGACTTGTTTAAATCAACACCTCATTAATGACACCTTATCCTCTGTGCTCGGCTGGTGTGATTATATTACATGTACATTTATATAGTCTCTGACTACAGCAAATAATAGGCTCTTGATACGTACTTAGAAAACACTGAAATATTTCAACACAATACAAATTAATAATATTTGATATTTAATATATATTGATAACCGTTATACATGTTATAAATACCGTAAAATGTTAGGAGAAAATGATAAAACATGTATGATCAAACTAAAAGTCATATATAACTTCTGTACAGATAACATGTATGGAGATTAAGACGCCGTGCTTGACATCCAGCCTGTCGAGCAGACTCGCCGATGGACTCCAGGGCTTCTCTAACCTTCAGCAAGTGACCATCACAGACCCAACAGAAGTAACTTCGCTTCCTCACCTGACCAACATGCAATGCTTGAAGTTCCCTGGTCTGCCTCGGGAGTGCGGGGACTGGGCGTGGCTGCGTTCTGCTAAGAACCTGCAAGACATCGAAGTGTCAGTCAGAGGAACGGAATCATCAGAAGAGGCAGAGAGCTTCCACGTCAAAGGGGGAGAAGCTACTTTCTCACACACGGTGACTCCAGTGACCATCGACGTCTTAGTTAACCTACCACTGCATATGCAGAACGAGGTAAAAACAAATTACTACAAATCGTAATAAAAATACTTTAGAATGACAAGTACGATATAGTGCCCAGTTGAACATTAAATGGCATGCTCCACATCATTTACAAGATGTTGATTGTCCTTATTAACTCAACTATATAATTGCTCTATATATCGTATTCTTTACTAATTCATCATTATTGCCCAATATTATTTTGTAGACAATAAGCAATCGGTGGCTAAAGTTCATGGTAAAGCAAATTAATGTTACCTATTGAATGGAGTGTCCGCCATTTACAAATCGTCTGAACAGTTTCCAGTAGATGACAGAGGATGACACCCACGTGTAATTTCAGATCGAACAACCCTGTAATTTGGATTCTATGAATAAAAAACGCATGTGTAGAAATCATCCCTTCATCGAACTAGAAATCGGCCAATAAATGTGTTTAACTGATTTGGCCTAATATTACAACAATTTTGCAGTTATTCACGTTAAGCTATACTAGCAACATTTATTCCAGGTATGCCACGAAAAAGGTCTCTGAAATGGAGCATGAACAATTAAATAGTAAGTTTTATAAGTCTTGGTATTTTGGTTAGTATTCGCTTACGCCGTTGTTCGATCACAACCTGTGCGCGGCCACGGGTGGCTCGCCGCAATGCGCCGACAGCTGTCGTAAGCGAAATTTTGCACAGGCGGAGACTCGTAATGCAATATAAAAGACGGTCCGTTGATTTTTATTATTTGTAGGTCTTACAATCAAGAAAAGGAGATTTCAAGCCCTAATTTTTTCAGGCAAGCTCTTAAATTACATTTTATTTAACATAATACAATAATCTCGCAACTTTTGAAATTTGGCTTGCAAAAGATTGAAACTCCCTTTAAAAAAATATTATACTTTGGGTTACGACTGAGAGAATCATCAGAAGCGGCAAAGAGCAGCATCGTCGAAGGGAACAATTCTACTATCACACACACTGTGACTACAATCACCATCGATGTCTTAAGTATCCTTCCACCATGTTTGAAAATTTAAGTACACATTTGCACGATTTCCAAACTATGATACTTTACTATGATTATTTTAATTATCTTAAAAGTTAAGGTGTAGATTGAATCGCATGCTTCTTATCATGCATCAGACCTTGATATATATATGTTTTCAAATAAATTTTATTCAGAATTCTCAAATCAAATTATCCAAATAGTATAAGTACATGATAAAGCATAAGTAATGTGAAGGAAATCAGCAGTACACAGTACTAACAACATACAGTAATATAAATGCAAGTGGCAGAAATTACCTCCAGAAAAAAAAAAAATATATATATATAACTGATCATGGTCAATATAATTGTGTTACTTAACATGCTTCAGGTGTGTTTTTGAAATTAAAATATAAATGATGAGTAAAAGACATTCCCTGAACAAATGCGCGATTGATTAAACAATATAGATATAATTATGGCTCACAGTACTTTATTTGAAATGAACTATGCAGCATCGAATATTCTTGTTTATTGAAAAACATGTGGCTCAGTGGTATAGCGTCTGTCTCATGCACGGGAGGTCGTAGGTTCAAATCCCGGCCAGGTCTTCAACAATAACGCTCGGCACACATAGAACAGGGTAGGTCAATGACAACATCAATGTTATGCAAGGCCCACTCAAGGAGTATTAATCGTCACTGAAGTAGCCACCTTGGATAAATTAAGCGTTATTAGTATTAACAGTGGTATTTATTAAAATAAGATCAAGTATGATATCATAATGTCTTACTGTTTGTTTGTATTTGTTAATCCCCTAGTCTTTTGTGGGGGATACGATCTACCTAATCCTGATATCTACGTAATTATGCAACTATAAATTGCTTATTCATGCAATTTTGTTCAAAGGCACTTGAACATAAACACAAATACGGCAATTTATTTCCCAATGACCTTTATAATTTCTGAGTTTTGATAAATGAATAAAGCTTCCTATATTTGTGTGTTCTCATTTCTTTGTGGCTTGAACTACGGAAAAGCATGACACGAAAAATCAATTCCGTATAGTACGCTAGTCATGCTAGTATGATAATTACAAGTATATGTGGCATAGGAAGTAAGATAAGTGCGTTCCGATTAGCTGTGGTCGATCATGCGAACATGGGATCGATCTATCATTACCATTGATCGATCAATACATGTTGTGACCGATTATGTTGTAATGTGTTTTTTAAGCTATGTGTTGCTACTTTACGCTTAGAGGAATCGCAAATTCTACAAATATACCCACATGGTGGGAATCGGTTGAGTATTAGGCAAGCTAAATTTAAAGGAACCAAATTTAGAAAACAAAATGAATGTATCATTACTGCTAGGGAAATAATGCAGTATGATTCCCTGTTCTCACAAGTAGCGAGATAGATAGTTGCATATTTATGCAGAAGGAGCTGTGTTTGGGTATTGTGGTCAGTGCTCCATAGCTACTCGCACTAACCAAACCGGGTTCGAACCCAATATGCATCTCTCGTATAATGACAATGAATTACAGGACAGTCCCGACATGAACGATGTATTGTGTCTCTGTGTGTACGTGTACATTGTATGTTCAGTGGGTGCACTATCGTGTGCTTTGAATGACTTTTTATGCTTTGTGGAACACATATATATGTTTAGGCAAGGTATCGGTCGGAACGCAATTGTGGCCATTTTTATTATAGTTTTAAATAAATGTGTTTTTATTCTTGTAATTAATAACATGTCCTACCCTAGCAGCTGTGGTTTTGGTGTTTTTAAATTGATAATCGATATTATATCCCTCATGAGATCGTTTTACCATTGAATTTGACAAACGATAGTTTTGGACAACTCGCAAAATAACGTGACCGGGGCGTTAGTAAAAAAATTAACTCTAAAAGTTCGTTACGCGCTCGTTCCATAGATCATGTGTTTAAGCAAAATGCACACGCGATCAAATTTGTGCAGTACTCTATGGCGCACACGTTCTAGTCACGTGATTGCCCTTGTTGGTAAAAACTATTCACCTAGGAAGAAGAACGCCAAGACAGCCAATAAGCACATCCGTGGGAGCGCTAGCACGCATTCATCGCGTATGTGCGCAACTGCCAGCGCGTTGGTGCGCACTCAGTTTTGCGTCTTTGAGATTGTATGCGCAAAATAACAATGACTTTAAGCGTATTAGATGCGCCGTGGTTCTGGAGGCTCATACTGGCTTCATTAATGTCGATTGATTTTTATATCAAAATTTACAAGCGATTTAATGAAATATTCAAGAGATTTTCACTTATTTTGCTATAAGCTGAACACAATCACTGATATTGATGAGTGATATAAAACAACTAACGAATGTGCTTGATTGTGATAGGCAATCTATTACCTCGGTGGGCTCAAAATGACTATTACCCTCAGCTACGCTTCGGGTAATAATCATTTTGAGCCCACCTCGGTAATAGATTTGACTATCACAAGAAGCCCATTAATTAGTTGTATACTGTTTATATTTATGTCACAATGTATATGTATGTATTTGTATACAACAGGACCATGTTGTAAAACAGTGTATACTGACCATGTCATCCTGTATACATATATTCAATAAATGAATAAATAAAAAGTTCATTTGTATTGGTAATGTATAAGAAATTCATTTTAACTCTTGATCACATTACAAATATTTACCTTCGACAGAGGTAATATTTGTATTGTGATCAACAGTTAAAGGGGTAGTACAGTTTTTGTAAGGCTGAACTTTAGTAACCAAACCTGAACAGTAACATTATAAACTATTAGTTATAACTCCACCATGCTCGAAAGGTATACAAAATTACAAACGACTAAGTAAAAAGCCCGTTATCGTTCAAAAAGAGCCATTAAAATACAAGAGGGCGCTTTCTAAAAAGGCATTGGTTTCAACCATTTTTCATACAAAATTATGCATGTGATATTTTATTGAAATAATGATTAAATAGAGAGATAATCAACAACTATTTAAAAAAAGCTTTTGAAAATTTTTGAAAAAGTGTAAGGATTTTTTTAATTTTTTTGAAAAAATCATCTAATTATTTGGGCCCCAAATAATTATAAGATCAGATATATTTATTGAGATTTCAGCCGTTTCTGGGTCGATTTTGACCAAATAAAGTTTATTCTGCCATTAAAATTGTATGTTCTCTCAAATTCGGCACTCAGTTTTTAATTACCTCACAAAAAATTGTGATGTGCAGCGCCTTCTCTACCAAAACTAAACTACCCCTTTAAACATTTATTTATTGCTTGTTTATTCATTCAAAACAAAAAATAAAAGGGTGGCTTTTTGGAAGAGTGTGCGTTTCATAATCGAGGGTCGTGGGTTCAAACCACGCCCTGGTCTTTAACAATAACGCCCGTCATACATAGAATGATCGAACAGTGCAGTGTAATAATAATAACATCAATGCTATCCAAGGCTAACTGAAGGGGGATTGTTCGTCACTGAAGTAGCTACCCTGCGTTATTAGAATAAGTAGTAGTATTCTATCGGAATAAGATAAAGTCTTCAAATATGCATGTATCATGTTTATTCACTGCTTGTTTTGTATGTGTTAACCCCTAGGGTTCTGTGGAGGCTTAGATCGACCTAATAACTACGTAATTGTAAAATTCTAGATTTCTCATTTATGCAATTTTATTCAAAGGCACTTGGAGTTAAACAAAAATATGGCCATTTATTTCCCAATTTGAATTTATGCAAATTATTGATCAATGAATACAAACTTCCGACTTTTCTGTGGTCTCATTTCGAAACCTCCTTCAAGTTGTTAATATATGGGCAGTGTTTCTTTGTGGCTTGAATTACGGGAAAGCATGACTCGAAAATCAACAAATTTCATAGGCAACGTTTGGCACACACACAAAACGATGTCTGCTAGCAGAGTTCATTTGACTACAGAGAAGAGCAAACATGATTACTTTCACAGGTTAATATCCAGATATTTTACACATATTTACAAGGCAACATTACAAATATATTATTACACTCGTTATTTATAAGCTGGTAAAATGTGTTGTTTAGCTTGTCTAGTTTGGTACGGATGCATAGGATTTAACATGGGTTAAGACATTTCTTGAACTTTTTACAAGTTAGAGGTGGACGATGCAAAATATTACTAAACAACCCTAACCCTGAATTACAACTATCAAACTTTACAACAACCTAACATTAGACCTTTAGACCAAATGGTCATTAGACTAAATGGTCATTAGACCATGTGGTCATTAGCCCAAGTCGGTCATTAGCCCAAGTGGGAGTAGCCCAACTGTCTATTAGAACAAACGGGAAGTTGATGAAATGGTTATTAGACCGAGTGACGAATTGCCCATCTGGATATAGCCGAAGTGGGTGTAGCCCAAATGGGTATTAGACGTAGTGATAATTAGACGAACTGATAAATAGACGAAGTGATAGTAGACGAATCGAATATTAGACAATCTGGGGATAAGACGAACTTCTGGCAGTATACTAAGTGGTGTTGGACCAATGTGGATGAGAAACAGTAGGGGGTCAGGTCGTAAAACACGCGGCGAGCCTTCGGACCCATTCTTAATCTAGCATCCGCAAAATCCTGCGCGCGCTGTGTTTTTTGTTCACGGCCATGACGTCTTCTACCCGGATAACGTTCCGCACGCGTCTTAATAGACGGTTTATCAGGATGTCGTCCGGATGTCGTCCGGACGTTACCGCGCTATCACACTGACCCGACTAGGGTGATTCTCACCTCGAAGTCGTCCGGATGTCGTCCTGATGTTATCCCGATTAGAGCTTCTTAATAGAAACGGTGTAGGATCTCATTTGGACAACATCAGGATGTCACCGCGACTATTTTTTTTTTTTAAGAAGGGGTTTAAGACAATTAATAGGTATAGCCCAAATGGTTATTAGACGAACTGGCTAATAGGCTTAGTGGGTTGGAGACCAAATGTGTATTAGACAAGTGGTTGTAGACGAAACGGAATAAGACTATGTGGGATGAGACGAAGCGTGCAAAAACAATATTCATTTTCAGTCCCGTATTAGGAGGACCTAGAACGCGCTCGATCTCGCGCTAGCGTTCTCTATAGAGTTAATTTGACTCCTGATTTGTAACGGCTCTTTTTGAATGATAACAGGGGTATTACTTTGTCGTTTGTAATTGCGTATACTTTTCGAGCATGGTGGAGTTATAACTATTAGTTTGTACCGTTATGGTGCAGGTTTTGGTTACTAAAGTTAAGTTTGACCAATACTCAACTATCCCTTTAATCGGTTACAACATGAAATGATCGATCAATGGTAATGATATATCGATCACATGTTCGCATGATCGATTGCTCATCGCTCATAGTCCCCAAATATCCCAACAAATCGGATCACACTTATCTTTCTTCCTATGCCACATATATTTGGAATCATCATACTAGCATGACTAGCCTACTCTCGAGTTTTTTTTTCGATTGAGCTGATTACTACGTAATTGCATAATTCTAGATTGCTTATTAATCCAATTTCATTTAAAGGCACTTGAAGTTCCAAACTTCCTTGAAATTGATACTACATGGGCAGTATTTCTTTGTGGCATGAATTACTGGAAGCATGCCACAAAAATCAATCTATGTGATTTTGTTAGTTGTGGTAATATTTTGGGACGGTAAGCAATCGCTCATGCGAACATGGGATCGATCATTACCAGTGATCAATCGTTACATTACGCATTTTTTAAATATTTGTTTTACTGAAATTATTGAAAGATGGGGCATGTGCCCCTCTCTCCATTATGCCCCCGTTGATCCGTCAATGAGTCATTGGAATGACTGATCACATTCACGTTGCCAGTATACAATAAAAACAAATTATGATGATTAAACATCATTATAACCTATAATTGCAGAGACGAGATTTGAGTGACTTGTTTAAATCAACAGCTCATTAATGACATTGATATTTATCCTCTGTACTCGGCTGGTGTGATTATATTAAATGTACATTGATATAGTCTCTGACTACATCAAATAATAGGCTCTTGATACGTATTTAGAAAACACTGAAATATTTGCACACAATACAAATTAATAATATTTGATAACCGTTATACATGTTATAAATACCGTAAAATATTAGGGGAAAATGATAAAACATGTATGATCAAACTGAAAGTCATATATTATATCTTCTGTACAGATAACATGTATGGAGATTAAGAAGCCGTGCTTGACATCCAGCCTGTCGAGCAGACTCGCCGATGGACTCAATGGTTTCTCTAACCTTCATCAGGTGACCATCACAGACCCAACAGAAGTAACTTCGTTTTCTCACCTGACCAACATGCAGTGCTTGAAGTTCCTTGGTCTGCCTCGGGATTGCGGGGACTGGACGTGGTTGCGTTCAGCTAAGAACCTGCAAGACATCGAAGTGTCAGTCAGAGGAACGGAATCATCAGAAGAGGCAGAGAGCTTCCACGTCAAAAGGGGAGAAGCTACTTTCTCACACACTGTGACTCCAGTGACCATCGATGTCTTAGTTAACCTACCACTGCATATGCAGTACAAGGTAAAATGTGTACAATTGCCACGATAGATAATTTACTATAAACAGTGAGATGTAACAGCCAATGTGTAAATAGAATGGCTGGTCAGACCTACATGGGATTATGATTTGTAGTTATTAAACATAAAGTATGCAACTTTAATTGCTTGTGACTCGTCATACATAATAATATAACAGTGTGGGTTAAAACTGAATGGCCATTGCTCACCACTGAAGTAGCTACCCTGGATAAAGTAAGCATTATTATACTAAGTAGTAGTATTGATTAAAATAGGTTAAATTCTTCATATATTAATTTATTCACTGTTTGTTTTGAGGCTTTGATCGACCGGATCCCTACATAATTGTGCATTTTTTAGATGTCTTAATGCAATTCTATTCAAAGTCACTTGGAGTTTAATAATTTCTGCAATCGATCAATAAATACAAACTTCCCACTTTTCTGTTTTCTTATTTCCAAATCTCCTTCAAATAATTACTACATGGGAAGTGTGTATGTGTGGATTGAATAACGGTAATGGAGGGGGGGGGGGGGGGATGATGACACAAACATCAACGCGGCAGTAGGATAATTACAAATATATGTGCCATAGAAAGGAAGATAAATGTTATCCGATTAGTCGTGGTAATATTTGGGGACTATAAACAAGAGATCATTCGAACATGTGATCGATCTATCATTACCATTGATCGATCATTGCATGTTTTGACCGATTATTTTGTGATATGTTTTTTTTTTTTTTTTATGGAAGTTTTGTGTTGAGTTGAAGTCTTGAAGAGTTATTTGTTGCTGTTAGAATTGTTAATTGTGAGACAGAAATTAAAAATAACATTATAGAAATCAGTTGAGTATTAAGCAAGTTAAAGGGTACCACCACCCAAAAATAATATTCTTATTAAAGAAAGGTAACATCTTTAGTATTCCATTCCATCAACAAGTTCACAAAAATATGTTTCCAGAAAGAAACAAATATAATTGGAAAACGCCTCACCATTCTAAAGCATGCGTTTATGCGGTCTGAATTGCGAAGACTAGTGTGTGCAGAGCGAACGAATCGCCCGGGATTCTATTGTCTACTAACGTATGCGTGAATCGCATTGACGCACTCGCAAATGTTTGGCCAGTTCGAACCAGGAAATAGTAGTGGTTCCGTAAGTGGTGGAAATTTATTGCTTTGTTTATAAATTACACAACCCTTTGCAAAATGTTGGGTATCTATTTGATATCCCAAAACGGTACCAAAACATATAATAATGTGTTGTTCTTTGCCTGGTGGTCCCCTTCAAATGATGGAGAACCAAATTTCGGAAGGAAAAAATGTAAATAAAGTACTACTAGGAGATGCTAATTAAATGCGGTATGATTCTAGGTTCCCCTTCGTGAGAGGGATGGTACTTATGCAGTACGAACTGTGTTCAAGTCTTGTAGTCAGTGCTCCATTCTAACTCTCCGCACTAACCAGACCGGTTTCGAAGTATGCATCTTTCTAATGCATGGTGACAACGAAATGTAAGACAGTATCAGACGTGAAGAATCATTATTGATTGAGCGCGTCTGTAAGACAGTAAATACTTTCACTACCACTGCATATGAAATACGTTCCCGCATTAGCTCGAAATTCATGTCCCCTAAATAGTTTTTCATGATAACCCCCCCCCCCCCCCCCCCCCCACCCAACCCAACAATAAAAAAGGCAAACTTAAACTGTCCAAAAATTCTAATACCTCCCTTACGTGCCTCAATAATTTTGAAGAAAAAAAATAGAAAATACAATATAAAATATAAGGAGAAATTTTTTGAAGAAAAAAAAAAATACATAAGGTGTGCGCCCCCCCCCCCCCCCCCCCCCCCAATCAGTCCAACCACGCTACGCCACTGGCTTATACATGCGAGTGGCAAGAACTATCACACTGACGGCTAAGCCATTTGTTGTACTAAATAATTTTAGACCGATTTGTATTTGTTTACAGGGCCCGATAATTTAAGCGTAATTAGTATTAGTCATTGTATTAATTTATTGAATTAACATGAATTCTATATCTTCATTTTTTCCCGGTTTGATTTTATTTGAAAATCGCCTCGAGTTTTGTAAAGGCTTCGATCGACCTGATTACTACGTAATTGTATAATTCTAGATTTTGTATTTATCCAATTTCATTTAAAGGCACTTGAAGTTCGAAACTTCCCTGAAGTTGATACTACATGGGCAGTATTTATTTGTGGCATGAATTACTGGAAGCATGCCACAAAAATCAATCCATGTGATTTTATTAGTTGTGGTAATATTTTGGGACGGTAAGCAATCGATCATGCGAACGTGGGATCTACGGTATCATTACCAGTGATCAATCATTACATTACGCCTTTTAAAAATATTTGTTTTACTGAAATTATTAAAAGATGGGGCATGTGCCCCTCTCCCCATTGTGCCCCGTCGACCCGTCAATGAGTCACTGGAATGACTTAACACATTTCACGTTGCCAGTATACAATAAAAACAAATTATGATGATTAAACATTATTATAACCTATAATTGCAGAGATAAGACGAGATTTGAGTGACTTGTTTAAATCAACAGCTGACATTGATACTTATATCACCCTCTGTACTCGGCTGGTGTGATTATAGTACATGTACAATGATAATTATAGTCTCTGACCAAACCATATAATAGGCTCTTGATACGTATTAAGGAAACACTGAAATATTTGCACGCAATACAAATTAATAATATTTGATAACCTTTATAAATACCGTAACATAATATTATCAAACTGAAAGTCATATATATCTTCTGTACAGATAACATGTATGGAGATTAAGACGCCACGCTTGACATCCAGCCTGTCGAGCAGACTCGCCGATGGACTCCAGGGTTTCGCTAACCTTCAGCAAGTAACCATCACAGACCCAACAGAAGTAACTTCGCTGCCTCACCTGACTAACATCCAACGCTTGAAGTTCCCTGGTCTGCCTCGGGAGTGCAGGGACTGGGCGTGGCTGCGTTCAGCTAAGAACCTGCAAGACATCGAAGTGTCAGTCAGAGGCAGAGAGGCAGAGAGTATCCACGTCAAAGGGGGAGAAGCTACTTTCTCACACACTCTGACTCCAGTGACCATCGATGTCTTAGTTAACCTACCACTGCATATGCAGAACAAGGTAAAAACAAATTGCTACAAATCGTAACAAAAATACTTTTTCAGACAAATCGTCTGAACAGTTTTCAGTAGATGACAGAGGATGACACCCACGTGTAATTTCAGATCGAACAACCCTGTAATTTGGATTCTATGAATAAAAAACGCATGTGTAGAAATCATCCCTTCATCGAACTAGAAATCGGCCAATAAATGTGTTTAACTGATTTGGCCTAATATTACAACAATTTTGCAGTTATTCACGTTAAAGGGAAAGTTGAGTTTTGGTAGAGAGGGCGCTAGACTACTTAATTGGTTTGTGAGGTAATGAAAAACTGAGTGTAAAATTTGAAAGAGCATAATATTTAAACAAATATCCATAAATATAACAATTTGTAATCAACCCGGGCCCCGGGTTTATTAGAGAATTTTGAACCAGCCGTTAAAAATTCAAAAAAATGCTTCCTCTTTTCAAAAAAGTTACAAAATAGGTATTTAAATAGTTGTTGGTTATTTCTCTATCTAATCACTATTTCAACAAAGCATCACATGCACAATATTTTATTCAAAATGGTTGAAACCGATGAGTGTTTAGAGAGCGCCCTCTTACGTTTTAACGGCTCTTTTTGAATGATAACATGATCTTTACTACGTCATTTGTAATTTTGTGTTCCTTTCTAGTTATAACTATTAGTTTGTAATGTAATGATGCAGGTTTTGGTTACTAAAATTCAGTTTCACTAAAACTGTACTCTCCTTACCAGAACTCAACTATCCCTTTAAGCTATACTAGCAACATTTATTCCAGGTATGCCACGAAAAGGGTCTCTGAAATGGAGCATGAACATTTAAATAGTAAGTTTTATAAGTCTTGGTATTTTGGTTAGTATTCGCTTACGCCGTAGTTCGATCACAACCTGTGCGCGGCCACGGGTGGATCGCCGCAATGCGCCGACAGCTGTCGTAAGCGAAATTTTGCACAGGCGGAGACTCGTAATGCCATATAAAAGACGGTCCGTTGCTTTTATTATTTGGAGGTCTTACAATCAATATAACTCCAAGAAAAGGAGACTTCAAGCCCTAATTTTTTCAGGCAAGCTCTCAAATTACATTTTATTTGACATAATACAATAATCTCGAAACTTTTGAAATTTGGCTTGCAAAAGGTGGAAACTCCCTTTAAAAAAATATTATACTTTGGGTTACGACTGAGAGAATCATCAGAAGCGGCAAAGAGCAGCCTCGTCGAAGGGAACAATTCTACTATCACACACACTGTGACTACAATCACCATCGATGTCTTAAGTATCCTTCCACCATGTTTGAAAATTTAAGTACACATTTGCACGATTTCCAAACTATGATACTTTACTATGATTATTTTAATTATCTTAAAAGTTAAGGTGTAGATTGAATCGCATGCTTCTTATCATGCATCAGACCTTGATATATATATGTTTTCAAATAAATTTTATTCAGAATTCTCAAATCAAATTATCCAAATAGTATAAGTACATGATAAAGCATAAGTAATGTGAAGGAAATCAGCAGTACACAGTACTAACAACATACAGTAATATAAATGCAAGTGGCAGAAATTACCTCCAGAAAAAAAAAAAAATATATATATATAACTGATCATGGTCAATATAATTGTGTTACTTAAAGGGAGAGATCCACTTTTGCAAGCCAAAATTCAAAAGTTGCGAGGTTATTGTCTTATATGAAAGGAAATGTCATTTAATAGCATGCCTGAAAAAATTAGGGCTTGAAATCTCTTTTTCGTGGAGTTATAGACCTAAAACTGAATAAACTGAGGGACGTCGGTTAATTATGTACATACGTATTTTTGGCCGGTGAGTAAGTTCGTACATAGATTTCACGGAGTGCCAGATCGGAATGCATGACCCCTACGTGACCCCCGCTAGCTACGTGAGCCGCGCATAAGTACTAATGTGTGAGCGTTTACCAAGCAAAATACCCAAACTTCGCTTAAACTGACTACATGTAATTATATATTCTTTCTTTTTGAGATCCTTTTCCGTGACATACGTTAACAAATGTCGGCTTCACAATACCTTTACGAGAATTAGTACTATATTGTTGTAATACTATGCTAAATCAGTTGAACTCCTTTATTGACCGATATATAGTTTAAATGCAGGGACGCATTCGTTTTTCATTCGTAGAATCCAAATTAGAGGGCTGTTCGCTCTGATTTTTTGTTTGCGTATTACATTGATCCCCATCCGTCAACTGAAAGCTGTTGAGACGTTTTGTAAAAGTGGATCTGTCCCTTTAACATGCTTCAGGTGTGTTTTTGAAATTAAAATATAAATGATGAGTAAAAGACATTCCCTGAACAAATGCGCGATTGATTAAACAATATAGATATAATTATGGCTCACAGTACTTTATTTGAAATGAACTATGCAGCATCGAATATTCTTGTTTATTGAAAAACATGTGGCTCAGTGGTATAGCGTCTGTCTCATGCACGGGAGGTCGTAGGTTCAAATCCCGGCCAGGTCTTCAACAATAACGCTCGGCACACATAGAACAGGGTAGGTCAATGACAACATCAATGTTATGCAAGGCCCACTCAAGGAGTATTAATCGTCACTGAAGTAGCCACCTTGGATAAATTAAGCGTTATTAGTATTAACAGTGGTATTTATTAAAATAAGATCAAGTATGATATCATAATGTGTTACTGTTTGTTTGTATTTGTTAATCCCCTAGTCTTTTGTGGGGGATACGATCTACCTAATCCTGATATCTACGTAATTATGCAACTATAAATTGCTTATTCATGCAATTTTGTTCAAAGGCACTTGAACATAAACACAAATACGGCAATTTATTTCCCAATGACCTTTATAATTTCTGAGTTTTGATAAATGAATAAAGCTTCCTATATTTGTGTGTTCTCATTTCTTTGTGGCTTGAACTACGGAAAAGCATGACACGAAAAATCAATTCCGTATAGTACGCTAGTCATGCTAGTATGATAATTACAAGTATATGTGGCATAGGAAGTAAGATAAGTGCGTTCCGATTAGCTGTGGTCGATCATGCGAACATGGGATCGATCTATCATTACCATTGATCGATCAATACATGTTGTGACCGATTATGTTGTAATGTGTTTTTTAAGCTATGTGTTGCTACTTTACGCTTAGAGGAATCGCAAATTCTACAAATATACCCACATGGTGGGAATCGGTTGAGTATTAGGCAAGCTAAATTTAAAGGAACCAAATTTAGAAAACAAAATGAATGTATCATTACTGCTAGGGAAATAATGCAGTATGATTCCCTGTTCTCACAAGTAGCGAGATAGATAGTTGCATATTTATGCAGAAGGAGCTGTGTTTGGGTATTGTGGTCAGTGCTCCATAGCTACTCGCACTAACCAAACCGGGTTCGAACCCAATATGCATCTCTCGTATAATGACAATGAATTACAGGACAGTCCCGACATGAACGATGTATTGTGTCTCTGTGTGTACGTGTACATTGTATGTTCAGTGGGTGCACTATCGTGTGCTTTGAATGACTTTTTATGCTTTGTGGAACACATATATATGTTTAGGCAAGGTATCGGTCGGAACGCAATTGTGGCCATTTTTATTATAGTTTTAAATAAATGTGTTTTTATTCTTGTAATTAATAACATGTCCTACCCTAGCAGCTGTGGTTTTGGTGTTTTTAAATTGATAATCGATATTATATCCCTCATGAGATCGTTTTACCATTGAATTTGACAAACGATAGTTTTGGACAACTCGCAAAATAACGTGACCGGGGCGTTAGTAAAAAAATTAACTCTAAAAGTTCGTTACGCGCTCGTTCCATAGATCATGTGTTTAAGCAAAATGCACACGCGATCAAATTTGTGCAGTACTCTATGGCGCACACGTTCTAGTCACGTGATTGCCCTTGTTGGTAAAAACTATTCACCTAGGAAGAAGAACGCCAAGACAGCCAATAAGCACATCCGTGGGAGCGCTAGCACGCATTCATCGCGTATGTGCGCAACTGCCAGCGCGTTGGTGCGCACTCAGTTTTGCGTCTTTGAGATTGTATGCGCAAAATAACAATGACTTTAAGCGTATTAGATGCGCCGTGGTTCTGGAGGCTCATACTGGCTTCATTAATGTCGATTGATTTTTATATCAAAATTTACAAGCGATTTAATGAAATATTCAAGAGATTTTCACTTATTTTGCTATAAGCTGAACACAATCACTGATATTGATGAGTGATATAAAACAACTAACGAATGTGCTTGATTGTGATAGGCAATCTATTACCTCGGTGGGCTCAAAATGACTATTACCCTCAGCTACGCTTCGGGTAATAATCATTTTGAGCCCACCTCGGTAATAGATTTGACTATCACAAGAAGCCCATTAATTAGTTGTATACTGTTTATATTTATGTCACAATGTATATGTATGTATTTGTATACAACAGGACCATGTTGTAAAACAGTGTATACTGACCATGTCATCCTGTATACATATATTCAATAAATGAATAAATAAAAAGTTCATCTGTATTGGTAATGTATAAGAAATTCATTTTAACTCTTGATCACATTACAAATATTTACCTTCGACAGAGGTAATATTTGTATTGTGATCAACAGTTAAAGGGGTAGTACAGTTTTTGTAAGGCTGAACTTTAGTAACCAAACCTGAACAGTAACATTATAAACTATTAGTTATAACTCCACCATGCTCGAAAGGTATACAAAATTACAAACGACTGAGTAAAAAGCCCGTTATCGTTCAAAAAGAGCCATTAAAATACAAGAGGGCGCTTTCTAAAAAGGCATTGGTTTCAACCATTTTTCATACAAAATTATGCATGTGATATTTTATTGAAATAATGATTAAATAGAGAGATCATCAACAACTATTTAAAAAAAGCTTTTGAAAATTTTTGAAAAAGTGTAAGGATTTTTAAAATTTTTTTGAAAAAATCATCTAATTATTTGGGCCCCAAATAATTATAAGATCAGATATATTTATTGAGATTTCAGCCGTTTCTGGGTCGATTTTGACCAAATAAAGTTTATTCTGCCATTAAAATTGTATGTTCTCTCAAATTCGGCACTCAGTTTTTCATTACCTCACACAAAATTGTGATGTGCAGCGCCTTCTCTACCAAAACTAAACTACCCCTTTAAACATTTATTTATTGCTTGTTTATTCATTCAAAACAAAAAATAAAAGGGTGGCTTTTTGGAAGAGTGTGCGTTTCATAATCGAGGGTCGTGGGTTCAAACCACGCCCTGGTCTTTAACAATAACGCCCGTCATACATAGAATGATCGAACAGTGCAGTGTAATAATAATAACATCAATGCTATCCAAGGCTAACTGAAGGGGGATTGTTCGTCACTGAAGTAGCTACCCTGCGTTATTAGAATAAGTAGTAGTATTCTATCGGAATAAGATAAAGTCTTCAAATATGCATGTATCATGTTTATTCACTGCTTGTTTTGTATGTGTTAACCCCTAGGGTTCTGTGGAGGCTTAGATCGACCTAATAACTACGTAATTGTAAAATTCTAGATTTCTCATTTATGCAATTTTATTCAAAGGCACTTGGAGTTAAACAAAAATATGGCCATTTATTTCCCAATTTGAATTTATGCAAATTATTGATCAATGAATACAAACTTCCGACTTTTCTGTGGTCTCATTTCGAAACCTCCTTCAAGTTGTTAATATATGGGCAGTGTTTCTTTGTGGCTTGAATTACGGGAAAGCATGACTCGAAAATCAACAAATTTCATAGGCAACGTTTGGCACACACACAAAACGATGTCTGCTAGCAGAGTTCATTTGACTACAGAGAAGAGCAAACATGATTACTTTCACAGGTTAATATCCAGATATTTTACACATATTTACAAGGCAACATTACAAATATATTATTACACTCGTTATTTATAAGCTGGTAAAATGTGTTGTTTAGCTTGTCTAGTTTGGTACGGATGCATAGGATTTAACATGGGTTAAGACATTTCTTGAACTTTTTACAAGTTAGAGGTGGACGATGCAAAATATTACTAAACAACCCTAACCCTGAATTACAACTATCAAACTTTACAACAACCTAACATTAGACCTTTAGACCAAATGGTCATTAGACTAAATGGTCATTAGACCATGTGGTCATTAGCCCAAGTCGGTCATTAGCCCAAGTGGGAGTAGCCCAACTGTCTATTAGAACAAACGGGAAGTTGATGAAATGGTTATTAGACCGAGTGACGAATTGCCCATCTGGATATAGCCGAAGTGGGTGTAGCCCAAATGGGTATTAGACGTAGTGATAATTAGACGAACTGATAAATAGACGAAGTGATAGTAGACGAATCGAATATTAGACAATCTGGGGATAAGACGAACTTCTGGCAGTATACTAAGTGGTGTTGGACCAATGTGGATGAGAAACAGTAGGGGGTCAGGTCGTAAAACACGCGGCGAGCCTTCGGACCCATTCTTAATCTAGCATCCGCAAAATCCTGCGCGCGCTGTGTTTTTTGTTCACGGCCATGACGTCTTCTACCCGGATAACGTTCCGCACGCGTCTTAATAGACGGTTTATCAGGATGTCGTCCGGATGTCGTCCGGACGTTACCGCGCTATCACACTGACCCGACTAGGGTGATTCTCACCTCGAAGTCGTCCGGATGTCGTCCTGATGTTATCCCGATTGGAGCTTCTTAATAGAAACGGTGTAGGATCTCATTTGGACAACATCAGGATGTCACCGCGACTATTTTTTTTTTTTAAGAAGGGGTTTAAGACAATTAATAGGTATAGCCCAAATGGTTATTAGACGAACTGGCTAATAGGCTTAGTGGGTTGGAGACCAAATGTGTATTAGACAAGTGGTAGTAGACGAAACGGAATAAGACTATGTGGGATGAGACGAAGCGTGCAAAAACAATATTCATTTTCAGTCCCGTATTAGGAGGACCTAGAACGCGCTCGATCTCGCGCTAGCGTTCTCTATAGAGTTAATTTGACTCCTGATTTGTAACGGCTCTTTTTGAATGATAACAGGGGTATTACTTTGTCGTTTGTAATTGCGTATACTTTTCGAGCATGGTGGAGTTATAACTATTAGTTTGTACCGTTATGGTGCAGGTTTTGGTTACTAAAGTTAAGTTTGACCAATACTCAACTATCCCTTTAATCGGTTACAACATGAAATGATCGATCAATGGTAATGATATATCGATCACATGTTCGCATGATCGTTGCTCATCGCTCATAGTCCCCAAATATCCCAACAAATCGGATCACACTTATCTTTCTTCCTATGCCACATATATTTGGAATCATCATACTAGCATGACTAGCCTACTCTCGAGTTTTTTTTTCGATTGAGCTGATTACTACGTAATTGCATAATTCTAGATTGCTTATTTATCCAATTTCATTTAAAGGCACTTGAAGTTCCAAACTTCCTTGACATTGATACTACATGGGCAGTATTTCTTTGTGGCATGAATTACTGGAAGCATGCCACAAAAATCAATCTATGTGATTTTGTTAGTTGTGGTAATATTTTGGGACGGTAAGCAATCGCTCATGCGAACATGGGATCGATCATTACCAGTGATCAATCGTTACATTACGCATTTTTTAAATATTTGTTTTACTGAAATTATTGAAAGATGGGGCATGTGCCCCTCTCTCCATTATGTCCCCGTTGATCCGTCAATGAGTCATTGGAATGACTGATCACATTCACGTTGCCAGTATACAATACAAACAAATTATGATGATTAAACATCATTATAACCTATAATTGCAGAAACGAGATTTGAGTGACTTGTTTAAATCAACAGCTCATTAATGACATTGATATTTATCCTCTGTACTCGGCTGGTGTGATTATATTAAATGTACATTGATATAGTCCCTGACTACATCAAATAATAGGCTCTTGATACGTATTTAGAAAACACTGAAATATTTGCACACAATACAAATTAATAATATTTGATAACCGTTATACATGTTATAAATACCGTAAAATATTAGGGGAAAATGATAAAACATGTATGATCAAACTGAAAGTCATATATATCTTCTGTACAGATAACATGTATGGAGATTAAGAAGCCGTGCTTGACATCCAGCCTGTCGAGCAGACTCGCCGATGGACTCAATGGTTTCTCTAACCTTCATCAGGTGACCATCACAGACCCAACAGAAGTAACTTCGTTTTCTCACCTGACCAACATGCAATGCTTGAAGTTCCTTGGTCTGCCTCGGGATTGCGGGGACTGGACGTGGTTGCGTTCAGCTAAGAACCTGCAAGACATCGAAGTGTCAGTCAGAGGAGCGGAATCATCAGAAGAGGCAGAGAGCTTCCACGTCAAAAGGGGAGAAGCTACTTTCTCACACACTGTGACTCCAGTGACCATCGATGTCTTAGTTAACCTACCACTGCATATGCAGTACAAGGTAAAATGTGTACAATTGCCACGATAGATAATTTACTATAAACAGTGAGATGTAACAGCCAATGTGTAAATAGAATGGCTGGTCAGACCTACATGGGATTATGATTTGTAGTTATTAAACATAAAGTATGCAACTTTAATTGCTTGTGACTCGTCATACATAATAATATAACAGTGTGGGTTAAAACTGAATGGCCATTGCTCACCACTGAAGTAGCTACCCTGGATAAAGTAAGCGTTATTATACTAAGTAGTAGTATTGATTAAAATAGGTTAAATTCTTCATATATTAATTTATTCACTGTTTGTTTTGAGGCTTTGATCGACCTGATCCCTACATAATTGTGCATTTTTTAGATGTCTTAATGCAATTCTATTCAAAGTCACTTGGAGTTTAATAATTTCTGCAATCGATCAATAAATACAAACTTCCCACTTTTCTGTTTTCTTATTTCCAAATCTCCTTCAAATAATTACTACATGGGAAGTGTGTATGTGTGGATTGAATAACGGTAATGGAGGGGGGGGGGATGATGACACAAACATCAACGCGGCAGTAGGATAATTACAAATATATGTGCCATAGAAAGGAAGATAAATGTTATCCGATTAGTCGTGGTAATATTTGGGGACTATAAACAAGAGATCATTCGAACATGTGATCGATCTGTCATTACCATTGATCGATCATTGCATGTTTTGACCGATTATTTTGTGATATGTTTTTTTTATTTTTTTTTATGGAAGTTTTGTGTTGAGTTGAAGTCTTGAAGAGTTATTTGTTGCTGTTAGAATGGTTAATTGTGAGACAGAAATTAAAAATAACATTATAGAAATCAGTTGAGTATTAAGCAAGTTAAAGGGTACCACCACCCAAAAATAATATTCTTATTAAAGAAAGGTAACATCTTTAGTATTCCATTCCATCAACAAGTTCACAAAAATATGTTTCCAGAAAGAAACAAATATAATTGGAAAACGCCTCACCATTCTAAAGCATGCGTTTATGCGGTCTGAATTGCGAAGACTAGTGTGTGCAGAGCGAACGAATCGCCCGGGATTCTATTGTCTACTAACGTATGCGTGAATCGCATTGACGCACTCGCAAATGTTTGGCCAGTTCGAACCAGGAAATAGTAGTGGTTCCGTAAGTGGTGGAAATGTATTGCTTTGTTTATAAATTACACAACCCTTTGCAAAATGTTGGGTATCTATTTGATATCACAAAACGGTACCAAAACATATAATAATGTGTTGTTCTTTGCCTGGTGGTCCCCTTCAAATGATGGAGAACCAAATTTCGGAAGGAAAAAATGTAAATAAAGTACTACTAGGAGATGCTAATTAAATGCGGTATGATTCTAGGTTCCCCTTCGTGAGAGGGATGGTACTTATGCAGTAAGAACTGTGTTCAAGTCTTGTAGTCAGTGCTCCATTCTAACTCTCCGCACTAACCAGACCGGTTTCGAAGTATGCATCTTTCTAATGCATGGTGACAACGAAATGTAAGACAGTATCAGACGTGAAGAATCATTATTGATTGAGCGCGTCTGTAAGACAGTAAATACTTTCACTACCACTGCATATGAAATACGTTCCCGCATTAGCTCGAAATTCATGTCCCCTAAATAGTTTTTCATGATAACCCCCCCCCCCCCCCCCCCACCCAACCCAACAATAAAAAAGGCAAACTTAAACTGTCCAAAAATTCTAATACCTCCCTTACGTGCCTCAATAATTTTGAAGAAAAAAAATAGAAAATACAATATAAAATATAAGGAGAAATTTTTTGAAGAAAAAAAAAAATACATAAGGTGTGCGCCCCCCCCCCCCCCCCCCCCCAATCAGTCCAACCACGCTACGCCACTGGCTTATACATGCGAGTGGCAAGAACTATCACACTGACGGCTAAGCCATTTGTTGTACTAAATAATTTTAGACCGATTTGTATTTGTTTACAGGGCCCGATAATTTAAGCGTAATTAGTATTAGTCATTGTATTAATTTATTGAATTAACATGAATTCTATATCTTCATTTTTTCCCGGTTTGATTTTATTTGAAAATCGCCTCGAGTTTTGTAAAGGCTTCGATCGACCTGATTACTACGTAATTGTATAATTCTAGATTTTGTATTTATCCAATTTCATTTAAAGGCACTTGAAGTTCGAAACTTCCCTGAAGTTGATACTACATGGGCAGTATTTATTTGTGGCATGAATTACTGGAAGCATGCCACAAAAATCAATCCATGTGATTTTATTAGTTGTGGTAATATTTTGGGACGGTAAGCAATCGATCATGCGAACGTGGGATCTACGGTATCATTACCAGTGATCAATCATTACATTACGCCTTTTAAAAATATATGTTTTACTGAAATTATTAAAAGATGGGGCATGTGCCCCTCTCCCCATTGTGCCCCGTCGACCCGTCAATGAGTCATTGGAATGACTTAACACATTTCACGTTGCCATTATACAATAAAAACAAATTATGATGATTAAACATTATTATAACCTATAATTGTAGAGATAAGACGAGATTTGAGTGACTTGTTTAAATCAACAGCTGACATTGATACTTATATTACCCTCTCTACTCGGCTGGTGTGATTATAGTACATGTACAATGATAATTATAGTCTCTGACCAAACCATATAACAGGCTCTTGATACGTATTTAGGAAATACTGAAATATTTGCACGCAATACAAATTAATAATATTTGATAACCTTTATAAATACCGTAACATAATATTATCAAACTGAAAGTCATATATATCTTCTGTACAGATAACATGTATGGAGATTAAGACGCCACGCTTGACATCCAGCCTGTCGAGCAGACTCGCCGATGGACTCCAGGGTTTCGCTAACCTTCAGCAAGTAACCATCACAGACCCAACAGAAGTAACTTCGCTGCCTCACCTGACTAACATCCAACGCTTGAAGTTCCCTGGTCTGCCTCGGGAGTGCGGGGACTGGGCGTGGCTGCGTTCAGCTAAGAACCTGCAAGACATCGAAGTGTCAGTCAGAGGAACGGAATCATCAGAAGAGGCAGAGAGTATCCACGTAAAAGGGGGAGAAGCTACTTTCTCACACACTCTGACTCCAGTGACCATCGATGTCTTAGTTAACCTACCACTGCATATGCAGAACAAGGTAAAAACAAATTGCTACAAATCGTAACAAAAATACTTTAGAATGAGAAGTACGATATAGTGCCCAGTTGAACATTAAATGGCATGCTCCTCATCATTTACAAGATGTTGATTGTCCTTATTAACTCAACTATATAATTGCTATATATATCGTATTCTTTACTAATTCATGATTATTGCCCAATATTATTTTGTAGACAATAAGCAATCGGTGGCTAAAGTTCATGGTGAAGCAAATTAATGTTACCTATTGAAAAGAGTGTCCGCCATTTGCAAATCGTCTGAACAGTTTCCAGTAGATGACAGAGGATGACACCCACGTGTAATTTCAGATCGAACAACCCTGTAATTTGGATTCTATGAATAAAAAACGCATGTGTAGAAATCATCCCTTCATCGAACTAGAAATCGGCCAATAAATGTGTTTAACTGATTTGGCCTAATATTACAACAATTTTGCAGTTATTCACGTTAAGCTATACTAGCAACATTTATTCCAGGTATGCCACGAAAAAGGTCTCTGAAATGGAGCATGAACAATTAAATAGTAAGTTTTATAAGTCTTGGTATTTTGGTTAGTATTCGCTTACGCCGTTGTTCGATCACAACCTGTGCGCGGCCACGGGTGGCTCGCCGCAATGCTCCGACAGCTGTCGTAAGCGAAATTTTGCACAGGCGGAGACTCGTAATGCAATATAAAAGACGGTCCGTTGCTTTTTATTATTTGTAGGTCTTACAATCAATATAACTCCAAGAAAAGGAGATTTCAAGCCCTAATTTTTTCAGGCAAGCTCTTAAATTACATTTTATTTTACATAATACAATAATCTCGAAACTTTTGAAATTTGGCTTGCAAAAGGTGGAAACTCCCTTTAAACAAATATTATACTTTGGGTTACGACTGAGAGAATCATCAGAAGCGGCAAAGAGCAGACTCGTCGAAGGGAACAATTCTACTATCACACACACTGTGACTACAATGACCATCGATGTCTTAAGTATCCTTCCACCATGTTTGAAAATTTAGGTACACATTTGCACGATCTCCAAACTATGATACTTTACTGTGATTATTTTAATTATCTTAATAGTTAAGGTGTAGATTGAATCGCATGCTTCTTATCATGCATCAGACCTTGATATATATTTTTGTTCAAATAAATTTTATTCAGAATTCTCAAATCAAATTATCCAAATAGTATAAGTACATGATAAAGCATAATTGATGTGAAGGAAATCAGCAGTACACAGTACTAACAACATACAATGATATAAATGCAAGTGGCAGAAATTACCTCCAGGAAAAAAATATATATAACTGATCATGGTCAATATAATTGTGTTACTTAACATGCTTCAGGTGTGTTTTTGAAATTGAAATATAAATGATGAGTAAAAGACATTCCCTGAACAAATGCGCGATTGATTAAACAATATAGATATAATTATTGCTCACAGTACTTTATTTGAAATGAACTATGCAGCATCAAATATTATTGTTTATTGAAAAACATGTGGCTCAGTGGTATAGTGTCCGTCTCATGCACGGGAGGTCGTAGGTTCAAATCCCGGCCAGGTCTTCAACAATAACGCTCGGCACACATAGAACAGGGTAGGTCAATGATAACACCAATGCTATGCAAGGCCCACTCAAGGAGTATTAATCGTCACTGAAGTAGCCACCTTGGATAAATTAAGCGTTATTAGTATTAACAGTGGTATTTATTAAAATAAGATCAAGTATGATATCTTAATTTGTTAGTGTTTGTTTGTATTTGTTAATTCCCTAGTCTTTTGTGGGGGATACGATCTACCTAATCCTGATATCTACGTAATTATGCAATTATAAATTGCTTATTCATGCAATTTTGTTCAAAGGCACTTGGATATAAACACAAATACGGCAATTTATTTCCTATTGACGTTTACAATTTCTGAGTTTTGATAAATCAATAAAGCTTCCCACATTTGTGTGTTCTCATTTCTGTGTGGCTTGAACTATGGAAAAGCATGACACGAAAAATCAATTCCGTATAGTACGATAGTCATGCTAGTATGATAATTACAAGTATATGTGGCATAGGAAGAAAGATAAGTGCGTTCCGATTAGATGTGGTCGATCATGCGAACATGGGATCGATCTATCATTACCATTGATCGATCAATACATGTTGTGACCGATTATGTTGTAATGTGTTTTTTAAGCTATGTTGTTGCACCACAAATTGTCGCCTCCTGCACAAATTGTCGTTTGCGACAATTTGTGTTGCTCTCGCCGTCCCCATACCCGGCGACAATTTGTGAAATCACGTAAAACCTCACACCACAAATTGTCGCATATTGATTGTCGTCAGTCGCTGTCTTCAAGCTACAGAGATGATGATGATGATAATAATAATAATCAGTGTTGGTGGACTCGAGGCCGGCCTCGGCGTCGACACCAGTGGAAGATTTTTACGAAGCAGAGACCGAGATCCGTCAACAAATCTCGAGGCCGAGACCGAGACTATTTGGTTTTGGGGGCCGAGACCATTAAAGAACACTACAAATTGGCCTCGAGACAACTTTAAAAAAAAACAAGCCCTGTGTCAGCATGTGTAAATATTCGTTTTTATGTGATTTTTCGGTTGTATTTCTGCTTTTCCTTCAGTTTCTAGCTAGGTACCTTTCATGGGTGTTTGTGAGCGGGGGGGGGGGGGGGGCAATGATTTGTCCCCTTTTTTATTTCTTGTCTTTTTTGTATTTTCGTTTGTGAATACATGGTTTATTTATTCGTGCTGTCTTTGTAATAATTACAATGGTTATGTTTTTTATTCGATGTCAAACGAAATTTAGATTCAACAAGGCCGGGGGGGGGGGGGGGGGCTCGATCTTTCGCGTGATAATTCAGCAACGCACGCAGGTATCGCCGCGTGACTTCATGGGG
>JBAMJV010005572.1:0-53096 GCA_037951105.1 Echinarachnius parma | reverse complement strand
CTTGAACCAATTTTCTTGAACTTAAAAAATCAGTATCGCTATGAAAATATTCTCATCAATTCAATCTTATTTTTTATGTTGACTGGACATAATGGCTATTTTGATTTGGGTGATTTTTCTCTGTTTTTTCCCCAATTGTTCCCACTTTGTCCGCTTTATTGACTCTCAATCATAAATCTTGCAGTAAACAAAATGTGTTGTGGATCATGCTGATGCTAGGTATATTTGTCATGGTTGTAGGCTAGAACCATAGTTATAAAAGTAATATCAAGTATATTATGTTTATAACGAATCAATAGAGCGCGCATTCCCGCGGAGAACGGACAATGCCAACAAAAGCGCAAATTACGCGTGAAAAACATTTCATCCAATATTATTTTGTATACAAATGTAAACAAAAAATAATGAATATCTCTACTGGCCATGACATTTTGACATTTCTAGGAATTGTTGTGCTTTCCTTCGATTGAATAGTGTACTATTTATATTGATGCTATAGAAATGTCGATTGGTGTGAATAACTATTCGACATTGTGAATTCCATCATTCATGTATACTGCAGTCCATACCTCAGATTCAACTATATATAGCTCTGTAATCATAATAATTGATATCGATATTGAAATGTATTTCTTGTATACCCTCGGATTTTTGTGTATGCACAGTGGCGAAAATACGATGAGGGACACGCAAGGAATGGTTTGCACATCACTGCTCTTGTATGCGGGGAAATTACTTTAATAAACCTTTTAAAGTAGTTTTGTTAAACAGGCTGCCTTCTCCTTTTGCGTGACATTTTGGTCGACCTTTTGTTGCTTCAGACCAAGCATGGTGGCTTAGCGATTAGAGTGTCCGCCTCATGCACGGGCCGCGAGGTCCCAGGTTCAAACCCAGACCGGGTCATACATACCAAAGACTTTAAAAATGGAACATTCTGCCTTCTAGCTAGGCAGGCGCTCGGCATTTCGTCGCTGGGCAATAAAAAGGGCAAAATGGCCGATATTATCGTCAAATATCGATTTTTTAATTTTTTATTTTCAGATAGAGTTCTTTAAAACCTATCCGATGATATGTTTAGAATTCCCATATGTGCCCCACTTTTTGAGAAAATCAAAAATAACAAAAGGACAAAAGTACAAAATTGCGCGTATTTGGGCAACAAAAAGGACAAAATCGTTTTCACGAACTGCCGAGAGGTGTTATTTGGTTAAGAATCAATGTATAACGAATGAAATGTGTTATTTTAATACTTTTCCGTAAGAATATAGCATTGATCACAATATCCGCACATGCGTACGGCCACAAGTTTAACCAATTGTAATTCAAGTGACTACGAAATAACCCTTGCATGTTTGGCATACACGACTAAACGCGCATGATATGGGCAATAAAAAGGACAAAAATGGATTTGCCCTTTTAGCTGCCCATTATTGCGCGAAGTCGCGCGCATTGCCTGTGCATTATCAATGCGCGTAAAAGGGCAATTCGCGTTTTGTCCTTTTTCATGCCCAATATCGACGCGATATCGTGCATGTAAAAAGGGCACATTCAGAAATGCGTAAATAACTCCGTTAGAAAGAACTGAGCGTAGGCCAAATTAAACGACTTGATCGCTTTATAGCCTACATTACTGTTTCACTTAACAATATTACTGAATTTGGCATTTGAAAAATATAATTGCCCAAAATGTAAAAATGTTGTTTCTTCCAAAAAAGTAAGTATCGTTTTTTGCTATCGATACCGTCAATTTGTCCTTTTAATTGCCCAGCGACGATTTATAGAATGGAGAAGGGAAAGTTAAAGTATAATTTCATTGATTTTGAATTTAGATTCACATTTCATACATAATCCATAACACGAATATTACAAGTACGTGTTTCAAAACAGTGTTATTAAAGAGATATCATCAATGAAATAGTGGTAATTCGTAAGCCCATTATGGCATCAAAAGTCCCGCCGAAACCAGCTGAAATACTGTGACGTCATGAAGTGTGTGAGTTATCATTAGCAGACGGTGTGTGACTTACTTCATTGAATTTGTCTTTCTTTCCGGAAATGTCTCCGAGTGAATGATTATTGTGTATAAGTCGAAGTAAACCTTATTTACAAAATGCAATGAAATAAAATAATACTTTTCGTGGCAAGAATACATTCACAAATGGTCCGATTTGGGCTACGGCGCCCGTACGATGCCACTTTTAGGTGAAATCTTGCGGGAATCTTGCGGCGCCCGCACGGGCGCCGTGGCTATCGTACGGCCGCCGTTGCATTTTTCCTCGCCGTACGATGTCAACAATTTGTTTAACGCGGAGTTAAAACAAAAAATGCATCGTACGATTTGTTACTTGCCGTAAGCCCGTAGACACAGCGTAGAGGGCATCACACGGGCACCACAAGGGCATCGCACGGGCACAGCACGGACATCGCAGCCTTTTTTTTCTCGAATATCGTACGATTTTGAGAAAGAAAATTTGGCCACTCAAATCGTACGGGTACCGTGGAGTCAACGTAAGACTACCGTAAGGCACCCGTACGGGCACTTAGTTTGTGTTCACGGGGGCCGTGCGATTTATGTTTTATTTTAAAGCCCAAGTCCAGTTTCGGGAAAGTAGCCGAATACATCTATATTGATCAATATTGTTGAATATGTATAATTGAAATAGGGCTTGTGTGGTAAAATCCGAACCTAAGCATCGTTAAATACAGAAATATCGGAAGAAATCCAATATCCGCCTGTGAAATTCATAAATCCACCCACGGGCGTAGCGAGTTACGTAATACCTATTCAACTGGGGGGGGGGGGATGAATGAATAGATCATCCCCCCACTTGAATGGGTATCAATGTCATGTCTACGCCCGTGAATCCACCGCCCGTTCAGACCTGTCAGCGCCGCTAGCGCTGGGGGAGATATCGACAAGCTAGGGACAAGCCCGTATAGCGCGACACCTCGTGTACACCTCGTGGTCGTAATACACGTAGCGTATGAGCGATTCCGCGTTGGCGATATCTATCCGGCCCTAGATCAATTTATAATTTTGCAAATATATCAATTAGTAGGCGGTTTCTTGGCCAAATGTGGATAATCCTATATTAGTACAATTATATTCTTTCACATTATTGGTAATAAGAGCTTCCATTTCATTTTTTGAGAGGATATGGCGTTTCCAAAACTCGTACGGGGCCCGGAGAATATGTGACTGCTACTCTAAAATACCACAAACCACGATTTCCCAAAATCGTAGAAAATCCGCCGTAGGGAGAAAAATCGTACGGCGCCCGGACCATTTGTGACTGTACATAGCATTAGCAGGCAATATGAGTGCACTAATGGTTGTGTAGATTCGTAATGGTCGCACGGTAGTAATTCATCCGCCTCGACTTTTGTTCAAAGTGACGGAGGAAAGATGACGTCATTTTTTTCAAGAAAATAAATCAGAAACAATACCGTATTTGTCGGTGTATTAACCGCATGGTTTTCCCGACGGAATTACCGACGAAAAGGGGGGTGCGGTTTGTACACGGAGACAAATTGCATGGAAAAAAAAATGTTGATAGTAAAATTCTTGATTCTTGAAATTATGAGCCCCTTCCCCGATCAATCCGTTAGATTTGTTGAGTAATTGAGTTTACCAGAAAATACAACACGGAACACTATACATGGGACTGTAATAAATTCTAGCAGAAAAACGAAGACAAAACAACAAAAATTAATTAAAAAGGAGATACAAAAACTGTACCTTGATATGTTATTCCTTCTTACAAGTTTAGATTTGTTTAAATCTACCCTTGAAAATTGTTTTCAAGGGTTGAAAATTGTTTTTGGAGATGAAAAATTGCGATCGTATTAAACTTGCAAGTGCTGGTACTGTGCAGGTTTGATTTGACTGAAATTAGCAATCAATCACGATAGGATTGGCTAACTTCAGTCAAGACTGATTCGGGATTCATGGCTAATTTCCTTTATGTGCTTCAGAGACTTCAGTAAATTGAATTATATTTCATAGACCAAACTCTCTGGAAAAGAATTATGTTTTTACTTATCCTCGGCACATTTTGACCATCTAAAAATCAAGAATTTTACTATCAACATTTTTTTTTTTTCATGCAATTTTTCCTATCTCCGTGTACAAACCGCATCCCCCCTTTTCGTCGGTAATTCCGTCGGGAAAACCATGCGGTTAATACACCGACAAATACGGTAGATTGAAATCATGGTTTTTAGTGTGTAAGTCTATGGGGATGATAATTACTACCGTGCGACCTAATGAGACATCGTCTGCTAATGATAACTTGCGCACTTCATGACGTCATCAAAATATTGGCGTTTTTTTTAGTGCAAACAGCGCTTGTTTTCGATTCTTGCGATGGGTTTTTATTTTGTTGTTGTACTAGGATATCGTGTTGGTATGGGACATAAAACAGTATTTATCTTTATCTTTTAGCCCCTAGCTCTCTAGTGATGAATTATTCTCATATTTTGTGATTTTCAATGAAATTATACTTTAATCACATGTACGAGTTACCATGAGGACTGGCCCCCTTCTGTAGCTTTCGCTATACATTTAGTAGACGTGTGGCCTAGGGCGAATGAATCGGAGATAGGCGCCGCCTTAAGCCCGGCGCAGACAGAGCCGACTCGACCCGATCTGACTGGTTTTTAGTCAGGCTAGAGTCAGTTTCGCTCAGTCGGAGCCGATTCAACATGTCGAATCGGCCTCGAATGACCTCCGACTGACTCTTGACTGGCAAAACCGGAGTCCTGAGGCAACGTACACTGAGTTAATCAGGCTGAAAACCAGTCGGATCGGCTCTGTCTGCGCCGGGCTTTATGTGCCAAAATTGGCACTGGAATGATCTAACGTTTTACTTTGTTGCTTCAGTGCTCAAAATTAGCTCCAACATTAAGCTTTGGGCTACTACAAAATTACATTAATGCAAAATTTTACTCGCCCGACTATTTAAGGAATCTATAGAAACTTTGTTGAATTGTGAAGAAAAAAACGGTCGGGGAGCAAGTGTTGATAAATGTGTCCACTGAGTGGATGTGTGAAGATTTCATGGTAAATGAATGTCACATGACCGAGAAATGAGCAAAAATGCAAAGTAATATTCGCTAACCCATTGCACTATAACTTTGTACACAATTATAATTATCCACAAGATATACTTTCAAATCTGAACACTTCAGTCATACAGTTTGTATGTCTTACCTCTTTTTATATAAACGGAAGATACATTTTGGAAACCGAAACATGTTCCATGCTTCTATTGGTAATATACGAATACAAAGAGGTATGTGAGAACCAATACCAATATATCGAAAATAATATCGCTAGTGATACCGTATTCGTTTGTCTCGCAATGTATGGTCAACAAGGAATCTAAAAGATCACGACGTAGATTCCTTGTTGACCATACATTGCGAGACAAACGAATATCAATAGCGATATTATTTTCGATACTATATCCGCAATGAGTAATATATTTACCAATACCAATATAGTTCCAAGTAAGTTTTGTGGATTTTGACAATGTTACTTTTTATGTTAAATCCTTTTAAAGCAACCAAATAATATATCAGAATCGTTCATGCATTTTCTTGTGTAAATTGGCCGACTCAATTCTGATTTCGGGCAACCAAAATAAATGTGTACATGTACAATATGTATTTGGAATTATACAGAAAAATGAATATTACACGAGAAGTAGGTTATATCCAGGAGACCTTATGACTGATTCAAATCGGCGTCTGAACATGAAACTGGGTAATTTGTTCAATCACCGGACCACCTCCGCGTTAAAACAATCGCAAACCCGTAAATAACCATCATTCTATATCGAAGACTCGTGAGGCGAATGTGATAATCACAAACAGACTCGATCATCTCTCCACAAAAAAGGTTATGTTGCTTGCTTCAATCGATCTCTTCAACCAGAAATGTTAAAGGGACAATGATACAAAATAATGTAAAAATGCATACATTCGGGGGAAATTCAGTCAATAAATTGATGAATACAATAAATTAGACCGAGCCATCTGACATGTACTTTGTGTTGGTTAGAGTTGAAGATTTGGGGAAACAATCATTGTTAACGACCCGTCCAGAAGATGCATGCAGGTTGAATTAATTTTGTTTATCCCATGAGTCATTAATAATGTGATAAATAGCGTTTTGAAGCGTGTTTCTGGCTTTAATCTTTTTCACTTGACTATAAAAAAACAAAAAACATTAGCATGCTAAAGTCACGTTCGAAAACGGCATTTCCAGTCCTCAAATACCTCTTTTCAACTGGAATATCCACCATCTACTGACCCATGATTACTACGTGCATTCACGGTGTTACGAGAAGTTTGTACTGTTTACAATAAATAAACAAAAAAGAGGACAATTCAGAAATAGATAATACACATAAAATATTATTTTCGTGTTTATAAACAAGTTAGAATTAGATTGTAACAGAATGGCACGGACGTGGTTGAAGTATTGTGGTAAACATATAGTCTTACAATGAAGGGCTAGGACCAAAATATACTGTAATCCATGGGCGTATATCTGTAATTGATACCCATTCATCAGGGGGGATGATCTATTCATTCATCCCCCCTGATGAATAGGTATTACGTAAGTATCTACGCCCATGCTGTAATCACCATTGTCCCAGCAAGCATTATTCATATTATTGTATATTATGTATATCTTGGTTAAACCCCAGCTATAAGTATAGCTCTGTTGGTTTCCAAAGCTCTTTTGAGGGTATAGTACCACGTATAGACCAAACAATCACTTTACATAATTATTTACATTTTTTTTTTTTATTTAGAACTCTATAGCAGTTCTCATTTACCTTGTTATATCTGTATAACCAATGAGAGAATGGAGCCGGTTTTAGTTTCCAATTTGTATCTTTTGTTATAATTTATAGATATTTATGACTAAAGTGTATGAATTTGAAAGTCTCTTTTAATAGGAGACTTTCAACTGTGTACAAAATTAACGCAATTAGTTAGCGAATATTACTTGGCATTTTCGCTCATTACTCGGCCATAATAATATCATCCATCTAACACAACATTTTCACGCATCACTGATCAGTGGATATGGTGGGGTGACTGGGGTCGCATCAATATACAACCCGTTGTTAGTTTTCCATAATTATGTCAACAAAGTTACTAGATCCCTTTAAAAAAACGAATTTCTTCAACTTCAAGGTGACACTGGTTGATGAGATAACTAGACGACACTGCGGTTTCGGAGAGGATAACGTGGTGGAAGGAAAATAAGAACGTGCATCGATTAACTTGAAAGCCAAGGTTTTTTATATTTTTATATATTTTTTTTTGGCGCTTAACCGCAAAAAATGTGTTTCTTATTCTAACCCATAACGACATACGGTGCATAATCGAAATAACATGATCGAACTATTCTATTTCTTTGATGACATCATTATTCCCCAGTGCAATACATCCGAGTGGTTTCGAGACGAAAGGAGAGTGAGACCGGTGTGTTGAAATCAAACTGTGAGAGAGAAGGAAAACAAATGTGAAAGTATATAAAGTGCAAAACCTTGGTAAAGGAAACTAAACCGAATCTAGAATCGAGTTATTAAAGAGGGAAAACAGTTTTCTGGGAGCCAAGTGAACTTTTGAATCGGTCCATCGATACAATAAAGAATGGATTAGGGGTTTGCCAATATGATTGTGAAGCCACCTTGATGCCATATTGGTTAACCCACCTCAGGCCTCCATTGCCATTCGATCAATAAATCAACTAAATCATATGATAAAGATTTACGCAGGCGTGACCAAGCGGGCAGCAGACACCACCTAAATACGTTGTGCTTGATAGCATTATTTTATTTATTCCTCAAGTATGTTGCCCGTTCTTAGATACTCGTAATTTGCCGAATATAAAAACCTAGATCTACTACTATTATAAAAAAACAAAAAAACAAACAAACAAACAAACAAACTTTCTTATACTGTTCATTACTTCCTCTTATACTGGGGAATCCGTGATATTATCATTGTTCTATTTATTGTGTTGCATTTCATGAAATAATATAGGAATACTTACCAATCTTCAAAAACTAAAGTTGTGAGGGTCTGGTTACTACATTATATAACATCCCTTCCATGCAACGGCCATGCAGTCTACCAACATTCGCTGCTCCCCAACATACAATGCCATGGCATGCCAAAATTCCTATACCCATGTATGATAATAGACTACACGTTGGAAATGAGGAAAAGAGGACCAGCAAATTGTTAAACCTGAATGTGTTATGCAGATGATGTTTTACTTCCTCTGTATAAACTCACGTGCTTGTCTAGAAGTAGTCCCTGAATATGTTTTTTTTAAATATTTTCTATATTCAGTTCAGTTTACCAAATGTTTCCGTACTAATAGTCTGGAAGCAGCGTCAGCTCAAAGGTTCGATACGTTAAAGTTGAAAATAACTATAGTTATATACGTGAGATAACTATATTATTGACTATTCACCGATCCATTAACGTGTTTAGATTTGAGACATTTGAGACTTCAATCATATAATACAGGTATAGCATCGATAGATTCTTGAGAATGATATCTGAGATTTTCATAGAAATAGAAATATAGAACCCTGTTTACCTAGTGAAAAGGGTGAACATTGACGGCAGATTTTGTCATTTACTGCCCATTGATTTGTATATACAACCGAAAAGCGTTCCAGAACGCTTTTCAATTATACATATATTAGGGAGACATTTCAATTTCAATTTCAATTTATTCATGTTTCCAACAAAACATTACAAATCAATTATATCATTTACAAAACTTAAGGTTTGCGTATTGGAAACAAGACCCATTTGGACAATCAAAACCCATTTTCTGCCACCTTCTGCCACCATAAGCCAACCAACAACGTACAAGGGAAATGTAAAATCTCCAATTGATTTTGATTGAATTTGGCAACGCTAAATAATAGATATAATAATATAGGTTTTCCCGCTCAATTTCGCGATTGTGACAATCAAATTGATATAAGGAGCAAACGAATTCGCGCGATTTGCGATCGCCGTGTCAAAGCAGCATTCGAATTCGTAAATAGTCGTTCAAAATCACGTAGGAGCAAGTGAATTCGCACAAAGGGCATACCTTTTCATCAGTGGGCATTCAAAATGGCATGTAGTTTATGCTGGCGCTATTGCAATTTCGCGAATTCGAATGCCCATAAATGAACTCTTGTGTCTATTCACGAAAGCGTATGCGTATGCATGAATTCGTGTGCACCTTTTCGGAATTTGAAAGACCGATACCAACGATTACGCGGCAATGCGTGAATTTGAATGACCCTTAATGAATTCGATTGATAAAAGTGTAAAATTGAGCGGGAAATCCTATACATTAAAACACTTTTTAGAACATTTAGGATTGATCCGTTACCATGTGAAACTAATACGTATTTTAAAATTGAAACTATTAAAAAAAAATTTGTTGATAAAGTTTCATTACTTGATCTAATAAACAAAATAATATGTGCATCGATCGTTAATTTTCTGATATGTTTTATTGTGTTGTTTTATGTTGTTTATATAGACCTTCAAACATCAAACCAGCTAATAGATGAACATTATCTGTTAAAAATGAATAAGTCAATACAAATACAAATAAACAAATATCAAAATGTACATTCATTGATTATAAGTGAAAACATGGTAATGGAACGGGAGCGCGGCTTGAAGCCAATGTTGAGGTTATATGCTAAGGGTTTGCCATCGGCCTGCGTCCCCGGTAGCCACGTCACCGCGTTCCGCTCACGGTACCGAGGAGTCATCATTATTACTACAGCTCATTATTACGTATACAATACATTATCCGTATAAAAAGTCAAGTTGACAATAATCCTTTTTTTCTTTAGTTCTTTCCAAAAATGATTTACTGCGGGTTGGTGATGATTCAGCTAATACTTCTTAATGTTTATATAGTATTAGCCTTTATGCTACAAAACGTTATTTAAAGGGGTAGTTTAGTTTTGGTAGAGAGAGCGCTGCACATCACAATTTTGTTGTGAGATAATGAAAAACTGAGTGTCGAATTTGAGAGAACATGCAATGTTAATGCCAGAATAAACTTTATTTGGTCAAAATCGGTGCAGAAACGGCTGAAATATCAATATATTTGATCTTATAATTATTTGGGGCCCAAATAGTTTGATGATTTTTTTCAAAAAATTTAAAAAATGCTTACACTTTTTCAAAAATGTTCAAAAGCGTTTTTTTAAATAGTTGTTGATGATCTATCTACTTAATCATTATTTCAATAAAACATCACATGCATTATTTTGTATGAAAAATGGTTGAATCCAATGCCTTTTTAGAAAGCGCCCTCTTGTGTTTTAATGGCTCTTTTTGAATGATAACAGGCATTTTACTTAGTCGTTTGTAATTTTGTATACCTTTTGAGCATGGTGGAGTTATAACTATTAGTTTATAATGTTACTGTCCAGGTTTGGTTACTAAAGTTCAGCCTTACCAAAACTGTACTACCCCTTTAACCCTGTATTTTTTTATAAAATTAAAATTAATGTGATAATATTGTATCGTCATTACAGTACAACGTGAACGGCATTGCTTATTCATTTCTTATTAACGAACACATTTGACGATAACCCATCGATATTGCCACGGGCGTCGATCTGTCATTGATACCCATTGATCAGGGGGGGGATGATCCATTCATCCATCCCCCCTGATGAATGGGTATTACGTAAGTATCGACGCCCATGGGTATTGCTTAACGACGTAAGGGCACCTTCACAAAATAATATTCTAGGTTCAGCTGGTTAAGTTGGACTTATGGATGGAAAATAATGGAAATTATGGAAAGCTGTTAGTTGCAATGTAAAAAAGTTATACAATCCTTTAAACCACAACATAAACTTGAATGAACAAATAAACTTGGATGAACAATCATCATTATTTTTTACCATAAATGAAAATTTCATGTTCTTGATGTAAAATTCTTAGAAGTATAACATATATGTGCACAATTACTTATGAAAATGTTTGATTACAATGGCTACAAATAGCCTATACCATAATTTTTAAGTCCAACTTAGAATCTTTGTAAAACACCCCCTGTTAATTTGCCATGTATTAATCGCACACTAAAACAAAATAGGGTTAAAGTTTGCTTCCCTAAATGTTGAACAATAGTATTAGGGCGCAACAATAGGAATAATACCAAACTTTTGTTCAACGGTGTGAATCCGGGTGCAAATTTCAATTTGTATTTTTTTCTTAAAGGGATCTATCTGTCTATAGTTATAGTAACGTTGTTAACATGTATACAAAAAGTGATGAAAGGTTGATAAACATTTGTATGTTTGTGATATGATATGACAACTGGGTATTGTGTGAGAATTTCAAGTTAATTGGACGTTATATGGCCGAGTAATGAGCAAAAAATGCATAGTAATAACCACTAATTACTCATTGCACTGACTTTGTATACGGTTACGACTCGACTATCTAGTGGATAGTTTAACATCTGAACACTTCAATCGTATATATCTTTTGAACGAAAGGGAAATTCGAGAAACAAAACCCTGTCCCATGCTTTATTGTTGTTAATACGAATACAACAAGGTATGGGGGAACAGCTAGAATTCCAATTGGATTTTGAGGATTTGGACAATGTTACTATATCTATTTAAAGGGAATTATAGTAACTTTGTAAGCATGTAAAAAGTGATGAATGGTTGATACAAATTTGTAATTTTGTGATCTGATATGTCCACTAAGTAATGAGTGGACATTTTACGTTAAATGGATGTTACGTATAATTATGGCCTAGAAATGAGCTAAAATGCAAAGTGATATTCACTAACTCATTACACTGGCTGTACACAGTTATAACTTTCCAGTGGATAATGATAAATCTGATCACTTCAGTCGTAAATATCTTTTTAACGGAAATGACATTCGAAAAAAATAAAACCTGTTCCACGCTTATATTCGTCATACGAATACAGGTATATGAGAGAACAACTAGAGTTATATTTAAGTTTGTGTAGATTTGGACAAAGTTACTAGATCCCATTAGTTATGATTATGCTGTTAAACCTGTGTATAATGACCACCGAAGGGAAGTAAAGAAAAGTGGCCACTGTTGACAGGTGAACTCTATAGAAAGGTTCATTTTCATTGTTTTTCTCTGCAGGGGATCATGTTTAGTGGCCAATATAGGCAGGTTGACTGATATAGACTATAGACTGGTGGCCACTTGACAGGTTTGACTATACATGCACTCAATGATAGATAATTTTGTTCATAAGGAACGTCTAAGGTTAGAATAATTATAATAATTATAAATACATTTAAAAAGTAAAGCGTCACTCTGTAGAATTATATGCAAACGGAATACGCAAGACGCTCAAACAAAAAGTCGGGAAATAATGTGGTCGTATACTAACGAAAGTCATAAGGAAACCAAATACTTATACTACGTGTGCGAGATCGGTCGATAAACTTTTTTATTCGTTAATATTTTATTTTTTTTTACTAGTGGTCACGAGGTAGATTAGGTAACATCCCAAAATAATCCAATATTTTGACGGCATCAAGGCAACAGGAATCAAAATAATAAAGTGTATATCAAACTATATTTTGATTTCCCTTCTCATTTATTTATAAATATATACACACACATTTATTTGTTTATATATTTGTTTGTTTATTGTTTATGTTTTGTGCACAGTCATAATCGGTCATAAACGGGGCTGCTCGATCGAGTCGGTGATAACGATCGATGTTGGCCATTGGAGAGGTTTCTGGGGCTTTGCGAGCGTTTCCTGTTCGGACGCGAGCCAGCGGGGACGAACAAGAGTGGGTAATCCGACACCCCCGGCGAGTAGGCCGCCGAGACTCTCGCTGTGGTCGACTCGCTTAATTCAGCCAGGTGTATTGGCTAGTTCCTAAAGTAGTCGAACTAAACGACGTTCGAACATACCGTATCTAATCGATCACAAGTTGTATACACTAAATACAATTTAGTCAATATTATAATAATTAAATGCTTTAATTATATGGGGAGAACAATAATAATTCGTCGCACCCGGCCAGTAGGCCGCCGAGACTCTCGTCTCGCTTCAGCCACGGTGCATGTATGGCTAGTATAAGTACTAGTAATTCCAGTATGCACACCTGCATTCAAGCTGATCAAACATATCTAATAATTGCGCGCGATTTTCACGTTAATAATTAATAATGAAACGCTTGAATTATAATTATGACTGAGAATAATAAGAGTGGGTTATTCGATACGCCTGGCCAGTCGACCGCCGAGACTCTCGCTACAGCCAAGGTGTATGGCTTGTAACTGTAGACATAGTCGATATTCCAATCAAACATAACTAATCGATCACGATTTCACATGAATTAGAATCAATAATTAAACGCTTGAAGAATACGAGTGGGTAATACGAAACCCCGGCCAGTCGACCGCCGAGACTCTCGCTACACTGAACCATGGTGTATGTGATGGCTAGTTGCTCACTAGTAGTGTTTAATTACAAGACATTCAAACATAATTTAATCGATCACAATTTTCTACATGAATTAAAATGATGAATGTGAATAGTACAATTTATAATAAATGAAATAATAAAGTGCTAAAACCATATAGGGAGGAAAATACTGATTCAATAACACCGGACAGTATATATTATAGGCTACCGAGACTCTAGCTGTGCCCCGGCCGTTTAAGCCAGGTGTATATGCATGGCTGGTACCTGTATATATACTAGATATTCAAGCGGATTAAAAAATAATATTAATAATCGATCACGATTTGTATATTTTATGAATAATTAAACGCTTGAATCCGCTAAAGAACATGAGAATCATTTATAAAAGAACACGATTTTTAAAATGAGATAAACCCGTCTGTAGGCCGCCGATAGCAGTAGCAGTCGCTCGCCGTTCAAACATTATCTTACATGGTCGGTCACGATTTTCACATTAATTAAAAATGAATAATTAAACACTCTAACCCGGTAAAGAACAGGATCCATTAATCAGTAAAGAAAAAGCAGCCCCCCGAGGCTCGCGCCGTGACAAATTTTTTTTAAAATTTAATTTATTCATATTTCTCAAAGCAAAATACCATAGAAAACCATGGAAAACCATGGAAACAAGCCTTACACAGTAATACCAATTACAATACATAACCCAAACAGAAAGTGATATAAGATATTTTAAATCAATAATGTACATCTCTCCATTTATCAAGAACTAAAACAAATTTCTATTAAACAGTCGCACGCCGTTCAAACATAATTATCAAGCATGATCGGTCACGAATTTCGCATTAATTGAAAATAAATAATGAAATGCTTGAATCATGTCAAGAGCAAGATTTGTTTTCCCGATAAGATAGAAACCACCGAGCTAGACTCTTGTTGTGGCGCTTAAAGGGATAGTTGAGTTTTGGCATAGACGGCGCTACACAAAATAATTTGTTTGTGAGATAATGAAAAACTAAGCGTCAAATTTGAAAGAGTATACAATTTTAATGACAGAATAAACTTTATTTGATCAAAATCGGTTCAGAAATGGCTGAAATATCCATAAACATAACCATTTGTAATACTTGTGGGGCCCCACAATTATTCAATAATTTTGAACCAGTTTTTTTAAATGCTTCCTCTTTTAAAAAGTTTACAAAAGAGGTTTTTAAATAGTTGTTGATTATCTCTCTATCTAATCACTATTTCAACAAAAACATCACATGCACAATATTTTATTTTAAATGGTTGAAACCAATGAGTTTTCAGAGAGCGGCTTTTTGAGTTTTAACGGCTCTTTTTTTAATGTTAACAGGCTTTTACTTAGTCATTTGGAATTTTTCATTCCTTTTGAGCATGGTGGAGTTATAACTATTAGTTTGTAATGTAAGTGTGCAGGTGTTGGTTACTACAATTCAGTTTGACCAAAACTGTACTCTCTTTACCAAAACTCAACTATACCAGCTGTATGGTCCCTGACCAGTTATAGTCTTAAGACATATAAATATAATAACTGATTATAATATTGAACATAAATTATACATCGATCATGATACATTCCTGTCCGAATGAATAGTTTAAACGGTTGACATTAATTGTCTACGAACAATTACAAGAGTTATTAAGCTTTTGTTTTCTTATTGTTTTTTTATTTTATTTCTTGGAGACATTGACAATTTATTTGAAATATCTTATATCACTTATATGTACGTGTTGTGTATCTAATTGTTATTACTGTGTACTGCTTACTTCCATCACATCAATTGTGTTGTATATTGTATTTATGAATTTTTTCTTTTTTTCTTCAAGAAATCTGATTAAATGCTGTTTGAATAAAAAACAAAAACAAGAGTTATTAAGCCAATGCATCCGGCTGGTAAACCGTATATAAAGAGACTTTCGATACAATCACGTGTATGATCATATGACCATTTCCTGACTATTCTAATATTGCCATGCCAACAAAGATATTTTTTAAAGATGAATGTAATTCATAGGCATAGAAGCTTGTGGGGAGCTGTGAGAGGGTGATGGGGCTTGACGGTCTAACGGACATTAAACTCATATCATATTCGGGCAAAAGCATGTTATATATTCGGGTAAAATTATGTCTTATTCGGGAAAAGTCATAAAAGGGATAACATTTTCAGGCGGTTAAATCGTGAAAAACTTGTTATTTGTTTGTTTGTTTGTTTGTTTGCTTGTCAGGTGAAAATGGGAAAGATATTATTCAGGCAAAAGACCTCAACTCCCCTGAAAACTAACTAACTAACTAACTAACTAACTAACTAACTAACTAACTAACTAACTAACTAACTAACTAACTAACTAACTAACTAACTAACTAACTAACTAACTAAGTAACTAACTAAGTAACTAACTAACTAACTAACTAATTTAATAACTAACTAACTAACTAACTTACTAACTAACTTACCTACTAACTAACTAACTAAATAAACTAACCATAAAATTAACTAACTAAAACTAGGCTGTGTCTCTTTCTTACTTACTAACAAACTATCTAATTAACCTACTAACTGACTAACTATATAACTATCTAGCTATCTAACTAACTAACTAACTAACTATAACTAGGTGAAAATGGGAAACATAGTATTCGGGCAAAATATCTCAACTCCCCTGTAAAAAAAAAATGTGCTCCTACGCCCATAGTGTCATTTCATAATTAATCCGATACACCCGGCCGGTAAGCCGCGGAAACTTCCACAACAGCCACGTGTGTGGCTAGTTTCTGACTTAGATCTAAAATAAATGAACATGTTGCATTGACATTTAAAACAAAATCTAATCGATAACAACTCTCAAATTTGAATGTGTCTGTAGAAAGAGGTAGTTGATAGGATATACCTGGCTAGCAGACCGCCGAGTAACTATCTAACTAACTAACTAACGAACTAACGAACTAACGAACGAACTAACTATCTAAACTAACTAACCAACTAACTATTTAATTAATTAACTTAAAAAAACTAGCTAGCTAACTACCTAACTAGCCATCCTAACTAACTATCTAACTGACTAATTTGGCTTTATTACTAATATTCAGAAACTTGCAATCGATCGACACTTTGACAATAGTTAATATTGTATATAGGTCGAGCTTTGATATTTCCATCGATTCATACGCTGTATAGTAGGCAGCCAACAAATAGAAGTAGTTTATATAATACTATCCAAGAAAAAAAAAGCCCGATTAATAGAACATGAGTATTTTTTGATAAATCGCAATCTATTGCATCGTCCGTCATGCATTGCGAGGCGGCTTAATTAGTGACGTGCTATATACCATCACTCTATACTCCGTGGAGATATTAATGTTCGCATTATCAGTATACGCCAATAGATGGTGCCATTTGCTTTCTTATCTCTGGCAAGATGATCAAGGAATCAATTTGTGAAGGATATCCCTTTTTTACCATCATGAAATAATTATTTCAGTTTAATATTAATTTCAGAAGAATGTACTCGAGCATTGGTACATTTAACGTAACTGTTCGTCTTTTTTTTTTTTTTTCGTGTGAAAGTAATTTAAATTTGTATCTAGTCTAAGGCATTAAGGAACGTAGATTTTTTTTTATTCCAAAAGATAAATATTGAAGAAAGAGAAACTTGAGCATTGGTACATTTTAACAGACTACACGTGTTTTAGTTGTATGTGAAAGTATTTAAAATTTTTCTTCAAGGACCCCGTTGAAAAAAATCCAAGCTACGCCATTATGGTTATCCACGAGGATGGCATCCTATTATCCCAAAATAAAATTAGTGTTTTGTACTTCTTATAATTTTGCCAAAATTAGGGGGGGGGGGGCGAGGGTCGTTGGAAGAATATGCCTTCCGCTGTACGCGTTTTTGTTTTTATTGTGAAGGTAATACTGTGTAAGTACTTGTTTTCTCTCGGGGTGATCGTATCTATTTCCAGTCGGTCATATTATTCTAATCGAAGCGGTGAAAACTAAATAAATAGTTTGTCCAAATGATCATCGCGCGACAAACAAAGGGAATTGTGAAGAAGAAAAAAATCAAACAGATCAGCACAAATTTTTCCACTGCACAAAAGTAAAGTTCTTCTTCTCCTTCATCTCATCTCGAAATGCAATACGGTATATTTCTTTTTCAAATTCATGACATTTGGGCTTGGAAATTCGGTTTGATGTTCTGAGGGAAGATCGGAGGAGATAAGGATATTGGGAGACAAGGGAGACAAGATCACAGGATCACGAGTATATTATAGCAAGCACACACACCTGTGTTTGATTATCGCACACAATGGGAGAGGGGGGAAAACGACGAGCTCGATTTCCCCCCAAAAGGACCTAACTCCGTTTGATTTCAAAATGCGAACTTGTCGGCGTAACATGTAGGCTATGATCATTGCTGTACGTCCAGCAGGGGAATTAACGACGAATATGCTTTAAAAAAAAAAAAAAAAAAAACATAACAAAAATAAGACTCCGTTTTATTTGAAAATGCAAACTCAATTGTCTGCGTGCAGTCACTGTCTGTATACGTCTATATAGAAAATTCAAAGAATTTGATCTAAAAGGGGGATTAAACCAATTTTATTTCAAGAGTGAACTTGTCGGCGTATATATATAGTCATGAAATACGTCCAGGAGAATTTACGACGAATATAATTTTATTTCAAATTGCAAACGTCGATGCATGTGTGCAGTCACATTCTATGCATGTCTATAGTGGAAAATACGAATAATTCGATCTAAAAAAAGGGACTTAAATCAATTACTTTTGTACAAATGCGAAGTTGTTTGCGTACAGTTACGTTCTTTATGTCCAGTGGAAGACTTTATTTTAAAAAATGCTTTTAAATTTGTTTAATTTCAAACTGTGAACTTAACTGAGATACAGTCCTTTTATAAAACGGCTCACAAAAGTAAAAATTAAGTAAATATGACGAACTTGGCACCAAAGAATAAAAAATAAATCAATCAATTTGACTTCAAATGCAAACTTGCCTGGTTACAGTCAGTCCTTTCTATATATACGACTCAAACTTGAGGAAGGGGAAATGTTACCAATGGTAGCAATCGAACTTTATTCTAAAAAAAGATCCAAATACATTTTATTTTTAATCTTAAGTTGACTTCAAGTTCGTCTGCTCCTTTTCTACTCCCCTGTCTCCGATATGCATTGAAAATTTGATCAAGTAAACTATATACAACAATGATAATGGTTTAAATGCTCAAAATGTAAAATGGCATTGTATTGGTAGATTGCTATATATTATGTACATAATAATTATAGACCATCGAAGTCTCATCCTTAATATGTACGAACACATTTTGTATTTTCATTTTCAAACTTGAGGAGCGATTTAAACTCGGACAAAGAACTGCACTTTTTAATGTTTTTTCCTCCATTGTCAAGGAAGTGGACTTAATACCCTCTGTAGTTCAGTTCCTGAAATAGACAGTAATGATTATGATCTATTCAGGTGATCTAAGATGATGTTCGTTTATGCATGATTGGCGCAGGAACTCAATCGCAGACTCGTAGTAAGATGGTAGGAGCGTGTTCATACAGTAACTTAATAAAAACGGGTGGAAACAGTGGATTATTACAAATAAAGCGTAAATAATTACATTTTGTAATAATAGTATCACAGAAAGGATAAAAGAAATAATGCTTTACAATGGTCAGGGAGACGCTATCAATTTCAATTGATATCACTCGGGAGCATATCTCGCTTAAAATAAAACTAAACCATTGACTCAAGCATTGCAACTATAACCAACAATCAGTAATTAGTATATTAATTTATTAATTAATTGGTATTATATCCCTCATAAGATCGTTTTACCATTGTATTTGACAAATGATAGTTTTGGACAACACGCGCAATCCCCGCGCAATCACTTGACCGGGCTGTTAGCAAAAAATTAACACTAAAAGTTCGTTACGCGTTCGTCCCATAGATCATGTGTTTAAGCAAAATGCACACGCGATCAAATTTGTGCAGTGCTCTATGGCGCACACGTTCTAGTCACGTGATTGCCATTGCTGGTAAAAACTAACACCCTAGGAAGAAGAACGCCAAGACAGCCAATAAGCACATCCGTGGGAGCGTTAGTAAGCAAATAATTACCGTTGGTGAAGGTGATGGGACAAACTATCCCTTCCGAGGCGATCTGGATGTAGCTATCTTTCCGAAGCGAAGCTGAGGAAAGATAGCGTATACATTCAGATCGCCGAGGAAGTGATAGTTTGCCATCGCCTGAAACCAAAAGGTGATTATTTGCTTTATATTCCACATCAATTATTTTGATCACAAACGACCTATAACTAACACAAATGGCTAAAAAGTTTGGAATATTGAGCAATTGATCGAGTCTTTTATTTTAATTTCGTCAATCCTGGACATGAACAAGATTTATGATTAAAAGTCAAAGACGCTTATACCATTGTCTAATAAGCGTAGCCGCGCGCAAACGTTGCGCATCAGCGCGCTACCTTTCTGCGCACTAACGCGCGCACGCGTATACTTGCGCGCGAACAATTGAATATCTACACAGTGCAACGCACTTTTACTGACTATCTTGTGAGTGCAACGCACTTTCACCCAAAATATCTACACAGTGTAACGAACTTTTCTTCTCCCATCAATGATGGGCGAAACTATATTTCATCACGTGATTAACTTTTGACCAATCGTAGAGCAAGATTATTAGTATGTGGAATATAACACGCATTATATCCCTCATAAGATCGTTTTACCATTGTATTTGACAAATGATAGTTTTGGACAACACGCGCAATCCCCGCGCAATCATGTGACCGGGCTGTTAGCAAAAAATTAACACTAAAAGTTCGTTACGCGTTCGTCCCATAGATCATGTGTTTAAGCAAAATGCACACGCGATCAAATTTGTGCAGTACTCTATGGCGCACACGTTCTAGTCACGTGATTGACATTACTGGTAAAAACTAACACCCTGGGAAGAAGAACGCCAAGACAGCCAATAAGCACATCCGTGGGAGCGCTAGCACGCATTCATCGCGTATGTGCGCAACTGCCAGCGCGTTGGTGCGCACTCAGTTTTGCGTCTTTGTGATTGTGTGCGCAAAATAACAATGACTTTAAGCGTATTAGATGCGCCGTGGTTCTGGAGGCTCATACTGGCTTCATTAATGTCGATTAATGTGCTTGATTGTGATAGGCAATCTATTACCTCGGTGGGCTCAAAATGACTATTACCCTCAGCTACGCTTCGGGTAATAATCATTTTGAGCCCACCTCGGTAATAGATTTGACTATCACAAGAAGCCCATTCGTTAGTTGTATACTAATGGCGTTTTGACCGGGGTAATAATAATAGCTCTTAGAGGCTCTTTGCAAGTTGCGCTCTATAAATATCTACTTTTTATTATTATTTTTATTATATTTTCATTTTTGGTTTCATAATGAATTTATACTTTGCATTATTAATCGATTTGATTGCGAATTTAGTCTTTCGAGTTATACTTATAGTTAAGAAAAAGTATAGCCTATCTCAGATCTGCAGTTATCTTCTATTTCCGTTTTGGGTATTGATGTTTGGTCAATCATATACGACAACGATCATTGTTAAATTTTCAGACGCGAAAAGAAAATCTTATTATACTTAAGAATTTTAATCCAATTCAAATCTGAACTTGACCACACACAGAGCTTTACTAGAAATCTTTATCCGGATCATAATTATACGATCAATGCTGTCAAGTCAAGAATACTTGACATTATATTATGTTCAGACACACACATATATACAAACTAAAAAACAAACATACTCACAATAACAATCACACACACGCCTACGCACACGCACACGCACAGATAGACGAACAAACAAACAAACACACATACAGTAAGAATCACATACACATACGTACCAACATATAAATAAACTAACATTCAAACAAATAAGCAAAGACGCACACATGCACACACAAACAAACAAACAAACAAATGAACACTCACACAAGCGCGCACACGTCACGCATACACATACATATAAATTATGCACATTTAGAAACAAACACACACACACACACACACACACACACACACACACACACACACACACACACACACACACACACACACACACACACACACACACACACACACACACACACACACACACACACACACACACACACGCACACGCACACACACACACACACACACACACACACACGCACACACACACACACACGCCCACACGCACACAATAATGCACATCCACACACACACACGCACATATTTATTACAATCTGATTACACCGTATTCTGTCATCATCATCCTCTCCGATGACAATCGTCGGAAAATATTTGCTTTGATTCGTCGCGAAGGGGCGATGAGTGATGTTGATGGGCGGTTTAAAAAAATTAAATGGCGTAGCCAGTGATAAGGATTAGGGCCGGGACGGGGAGGGTGGCAAGGGTTTCCATAATGGGGCAAACTATGCATGTCAACAAAATAATATTTGCATTACGTATTTTTCTGTATTTTGTGTTTATCCTACATAATATAGTGCGCATGGTGGGATGGGACGGGGCAGCAGGGGCACCGCCCTATGTATGGGCAGAGACGTGATGTAAGAGCCCCCACGAGGAGGAGGGGGCGTTCTTATCCCACTTGTTAACCCCCTGAGCTACGTCACTAAAAATCAGAGATTGGATTAAGCCTGTTTTATGACCGAAACAAAACACCCGGGAAAATCAGTAGCTGCAGTGCGTGGCATCGAATGAATCTGACCACAACGCCAGCGAACTTGTTTTAAAAATTAAAATTTGCGTGAGCACAGAATCCGAAGTTTGGAATCATTTTCGTCAGCTGGGTTCTATTACCAAGCATTTACGCTAGTAATAATGAACCTCTCATTTGAGAGGGGCAATTTTAAGGAAAAATAGTGTATCTATTTTAAATCTATTTAATATATAATATAGGTTTTCTCGGCCAATTTCGTAAGCTTCTCATTCGTTTTGATACGCGTGTCATTCAATTTCGCGAAATTGAGCTGAAGGCTTGCAATTGTGGTTCAAAATTGCATTTTGTTCATACGATTTAGCTCTTCGGTCAAGTGATTTACCACTTTTAGCATTCAATTTAAAAATACACGCTATTTGAATTCAATTTCGCCAACGGATTTCACGGAAGGCGGTATACATGGTATACGTAATCACAAATTTTCTTGCTTGAGTATTGGTACTTCCCGAAATGCCCCATGACACTAAATTGGTTTGTTTTAATTCCATTTGAAAGTTTATTGAATAAAACATGTAAAATGAAAATCATTTCCTTTCGAATAGTTGTAAATTTGATTTCAAAATATTTTATTTATATATCGTCTGGCTAGACGATATCTTGACTTATTTTTAAAATACATAAAATGCTTATACACTTCTTTCAAACAAATTCAAAAGAGGTTTTGAAATAGTTGTTGATGATACCTCTATTTAATCATTACTTTAACTAAACATCTCATGCACAATTTTATGAAAAATGGTTGAAACCAATGATCTTTTAGAGAGCGCCCTCTTGAGGTGTAACGGCTATTTTTGAATGATAATCGGGTTTTTACTTAGTCGTTTGTAATTTTCTATACCTTTCGAGCATGGTGGAGTTATAACTACTAGTTTGTACTGTAATGGTGCAGGTTTTGGTTAATACAATTCAGTTTGACCAAAACTCAACTATCCCTTTATATAAAATTGAATGACAATTTTACGAAATAGAAACACGTTTTAAATCGAATGCAAACAAAATGTTTTCAAATGATTGTTATATGAATTCGAATGCTAAAAAAAGGAATTTGAACTGCAAAATACAGCTGCGGTGACAAAATCGGCGAAATTGAATGAACACAAAATGAATTCGTGTGGCCAACTTACGAAATTGACCGAGAAATCCTATATAATATAAATGAAAAGGAGTAAAGCAAATAAAATTTGATTTCTTATCCTTGTTTTTGTGTCAGGTTTATAATAGCTTCTGACCAAACGAGCAATGAAAATTAAGGGGTTTCAGGGACGAACACGTACCGTACTAGTGTTTTCTATAGCTCAGTCGGTAGAGCACCGGTCTAGCTATCCGAAGGTCTCGGGTTCGTATCCCGGAGAAACCCTATTTTCTTTGCTCCTTTACATTTATATTATGTATTTCTTGTCAAGTTTCCCTATATCTGTTTAAAACGAAATATATGTACCAATGACATTACGTGTGAGGGGTGAATCGCGAAACGCCAAAAGCCAAAAGAGCATGTCGGGAAATGTAGAGTTGGAATACAATATATCAGAGAGTGTTTCCGCCATCATTTTCGGCTGGGGAATTCGTCGGTGTCCGCTCGGCAAATCTACGTAATTAGGTCATGTCCTGTGAAGTCATACAGCGAGTCAAGCCCATGTCACACTACACTGACACTTTTGTCAAGTACATGTATGAATAATTATATAGGTTGAAGAAAACTAATATTGTATTTACTTTCACGAACTCCTGATATTATTCACAAGCTGGGGTTCTAGACTGGAAAGTGATATAATAATTGGCGCATTTACTTGACCCGCCAATAAAAATATGAGGAGTAATATATATGTAATTTACAGTTGATGAGATGTTACTTTAATTGCATAATTCATAATTCATTATTTGCATAATTCATAATTTGTGTAATAGCTTTTTTTCTTCATGATTGTCATATTTGCATTATTTATTATTTTCATAATTGATAATTTGCGTAATTGCTTATAATTCCATAATAGATTAATAGTCATATCTGCATAATTCAAATAATAAACAAAATAAAATAAAAATTGTGGCCGTATAGGTTGGAGAGTATCTGAAGTCAGGGAAACGGACAATTAGAACAAAATAGTGAGTGGATATGGTCGAGTGGTGCCGAGAAAAATACTTGGAACACCGTGACCGATCGCGCTACCCATTTTAGGACATGTCGAATACGGTAGGTTCAAGTTGCGAATTATGCCGAACCTTTCGAGTTTTTATCGAGCTAGGTTGGGGCCATCGATGTATCGATGGTTGGGACAAAACGGCGGCCAAGCCAAACGTGTGACGGGGGCTTTAGATGAGAATTTGCGAGAGCCCCTGTTTTTAATAATTGCAGAGGGGAAACTCCCGGAGGGAGTGTGCACACAAGGTGGATCGGGTAACAGCCGAGGTGATTGCAGGTGAGATAAACGAATTCGGGTAGACGCAAACTTCAATATCTGACATGTGGGAATGGGGGTAGTTTAGGGGGAATATCCCCTTTGTCATGTCCCCCTGTGTGGGATACGTAGCCCCGTCCCCCTGTAGCTCCTTTTTGAGTTTTGGACAGATAACAAATCAGAGAGATACATATGTACATAGAGCCCCACAATTTATTTTGCTCGTCCTGCCCCTCATCACCTGAAGATCTTGCCCACCCCTTTTGCCCCTGTTTATTGGTTTGATCCCACCTCCACCACTTTTGTTCGTGGTCGTATTATAACCCATTTCAGAATTTCTGCGTAAATAGTTTACTCTCGAAGAAATAATACACGCGTATCAACCACCCTGATCTCATTTAAGTGTAATTTGAGACGGAACAAGTAAATATTTTTCTATTATAACATTAATCGTATCGTGTTTCAACTAATCATCTTATCGCTTTTTGCTAGTTTCTTTTACATTTTGTATGTAACTGAGTAATTCCTTACCTTATATTAATATAATGTTCCTTTCGATTAGGATGCCTTATTCTGTTCCATGCGTAAATAAACAAATTAAACAAATAGATGAAGCGCGTCTATAGAAGAAGAACCATGCAAGAACGATCCCGATCAAACAATATTATTAGAGTTATATAACGAGATGAAGCAATGGATAACGAGTAAAGAAATATATTGTTACATATTATATACCAAATTGAATTGTCCAAAGGAAATCTATTTTACATATTTTTCCACTTTTTTCCCCTTTATTGTATAGACTATTATGTATAATACTACATGTATTTGTACCGATATTTTAACATTTTAAAATTCTAAATCCACTCTCTAAGAAAATTAACAAAACCGCCCTCAAATGTATTGTTTTCTTATAACATGATTATAGTTTAGTGAAATGGAACAAAAATAATCAAAATTTCAACAAACGATAGAAGATTATAATATTTGTATATTTTTTGTATAATTTTAAAATTCTAAAATTCTGTAAAATTAGTTATCAAAAACCGCTCTTTAATGTAATGTTTTCTTATATCATGAGTTTAGTGAAACAGACAAAATAATCAAAATTTCAACAAACAATAGACGAAACCGTTGACTTTAAAATCAGTTAAAAGAAAAAAAAGAAAAATGAAATTCTTTGAGAATGTTTGACTTCATACATGTCAACGCCGCAGTATATACCTATATTTAGCGTTGTAAATTATATAGTGGTTCTTTTTTTTAATTGAATGCATGGGAACATTTGTCATGCAGAAGAAAAAAGGGAAACAATAAATAGGACAATCTTTCAAATCGGGAAAAGACGACTTTGATGCGATTTCATCGATAATTTATTTCAATTTCTTGACCAGACGATTGGCATCTATTCCTGGCAAACGAACAAAGGCACGGGGAAAATCGAATCAGCCAAAATACTCATCGAATTTTCCCGCAGTAGAAAAAACAGCTTTGGCGTAGCTCTACCGGGGGAGGGGGGGGGGGTGGCACAGTGAGCACAGGGGGCACACGCCCCCAATAATTTGACAAAATCAATGAACAAATATGGGGAAAATCCTTTAAAATATATATATAAATACATTATTATAATGTTTTTATATACATATATTTAAAACAAAAAGGGATCCTAATATAACTTATGATACCTAAAAAATGCGAAATGTATAATAATTATTTAAGGACATTTCTGCTTGAGTTGATCAATTGAGGATTCATTTTTTGAAAAATAGATTGATCATTGTGAATATGCACTTTTGTGTCTGGTGTCTGCAAAAATGTGTGTTTGAATACGGTATAAATAGCAATTGGTTATCGCATATAGATTTAGTTATAGTCTGGATATGCTATTAGAAAAGGGAAATATACGATTTCAACCGTCATTTGTGCAACGCGGGAACGATGAAAGACGTTGCTATTGACAAACAAGATTATTTTTTTATTCACACTTGTATTGGTATACATTCCATTTTTAATATGAATCATGCAGGCATTATATAAATGAAGTTCAAAGTGATGTTTTGCTGGCATGTTTTACCTTTAATTTCGTAGCTCAGTTCGGGCTTCTTTCTAATGGTATTGTATTTTGTTAAATTCATGTACCAATTACTCAAATTGTTTGACAAAATCAATAGAGACATGAAATTATGATCGATATAAATAAAAACAAATGTATTATATTTCCAGGTCGGATTATATTGATATATTTCAGCAGTTTAATCACAAATAATATAGGGAACTCAAAACTCGCTCAATTGAGATACAGCCTTTTGGCAACAAAACGCTTTATAATAATACAGTTAAAATAATTATTGAGTTCTCACAAAAGAGCGGTATCGAATCTTTGGGTATCATTTCACGATGACTGCACCATATAACCAGTTTCAAGACAACCATCTCTCAAAGCCATTATTTCGAAGATAAAATTCGGAGATAATTCCTAAAATGTGTTACAATTATTGTTTGGACAAAATCGTACCACAAATAAGACATTGTGTATCTTAATTCATTGCATATATTTTACAACTACAATGTAATTAACCTATTGACTACAGTGATCTCCGCAGACTTCATAATTAATGCATGATTTCCGAGGTCCCAGTTGTAACTGGGTTAATATAATTGGATGTAGTATCAATAAATTTATCACAATGATCGTATCACGCGATGTATTCAAAATGTAAAACCTTTTTTATTGATGCAACTTGATGCAGTAGACGTATGGGTCATTGAGTTTGAAATGGCGCGTATAATTACGATCAACTAAATATGTAATTCTATTTCGTAAAAAAAAAAATATTTCGTTAATAATATTTACTTTAGCACAATTGCAGTTGATCATAATCGCCCTCCCGTTTCATGGTAATTGCACGTTTGTAATAAACTTAATGACCCAACGACGGCATACATGGCATAGCGATGAATGGATCGCGGTACGTTAAATCATGGTCCATTGTTATATTGAACTTTACAGACATGTAAATCACCTCCGACCCAGAGCACGTGATCTTTTTACTTTTTATTTGGTAATTTTTGCTCGTATCTTGGCTAAAACTTACCCGTTTTTTTGTTGTTTATGTAGTAGTAGTAGTAGTAGTAGTAGTAGTAGTAGTAGTAGTAGTAGTAGTAGTAGTAGTAGTAGTAGTAGTAATTAGTAGTAGTAGTAGTAGTAATAGTAGTAGTAGTAGTAGTAGTAGTAGTAGTAGTAGTAGTAGGTAGTAGTAGTAGTAGTAGAAGTAGTAGTAGTAGTAGTAGTAGTAGTAGTAGTAGTAGTAGTAGTAGTAGTAGTAGTATAGTAGTAGTAGTAGTAGTAGTAGTAGAAGTAGTAGTAGTAGTAGTAGTAGTAGTAGTAGTAGTAGTAGTAGGTAGTAGTAGTAGTAGTAGTAGTAGAAGTAGAAGTAGTAGTAGTAGTAGTAGTAGTAGTAGTAGTAGTAGTAGTAGTAGTAGTAGTAGTAGTAGTAGAAGTAGTAGTAGTAGTAGTAGTAGTAGTAGTAGTAGTAGTAGTAGTAGTAGTAGTAGTAGTAGTAGTAGTAGTAGTAGTAGTAGTAATCGTAGTAGTAGTAGTGGTAGTGGTAGTGGTAGTGGTAGTGGTAGTGGTAGTGGTAGTAGTAGTAGTAGTAGTAGTAGTAGTAGTAGTAGTAGTAGTAGTAGTAGTAGTAGTAGTAGTAGTAGTAGTAGTAGTAGAAGTAGTATCATCATCATCATCATCATCATCATCATCATCATCATCATCATCATCATCATCATCATCATCATCATCATCATTATACTACTTGTAATGCATTCCTCCCCGCCCCTCCTCCCCCCCCCCCCCCCCTTAATACGTCATTTTGTAAGATTTATGCAGACAACATCTTGTGTGGGTTTTGTTCTACAAACACGCACGATTAGTCACATTCAGTTACCCATCATGTATACATATCGCACACTCAACAAACAAACAAACAAAAGATCACTGACAAATCCCAACAATTCCTGTTTTCACTTAGCGCTCATAATTCATACGGAACTCCTCTAGGAATTTAACAAACATATTCATATAAATTATACAAATTGAACGCAATACTTTTAAATTAAAAAACAAAAAGGGGATTTCTATTATTCCTGTCAGATGTCATGCATACAATAACTCTGCGGGCTTCAGAGCTAAAATAAACCATTCGCGATAATCATCTGCCATAATCTAGCCCGCATGTCGAGCTGCGGTCGGGTCGGACACGGCGGAAATATCACAAAAGCTCCCAACTCCTAATCAGCCGTTTCTATCGCCATTGTTCGCCGCAATACTTTCTCTAGCTGTGTTTCCTGCTCTTATAAGATTCCATTTTCTCCCGCATGCTAAATAATCGTGGTAATATAATATTATTATTTAGATCTGCTGATCCTGGGCTGTCTATCACCGAGTCCACACATGCCCTGACAGAGTTGGGGGTTTTCTCTGAAATACCCTTTCACTCTTTCAGGATCTGCACCACCAAGATCCGTACCACCTTTAAGTAAGTAAGTAAGTAAGTAAGTAAGTAAGTAAGTAAGTAAGTAAGTAAGTAAGTAAGTAAGTAAGTAAGTAAGTAAGTAAGTAAGTAAGTAAGTACACTGCAAAAACATGGGTGTTAAATTAACACCACTGGTATCTATAATGGTGTACACCAGCCTGGTGTAGACCAATATAGATACCAGTGGTGTTGATTTAACACCCAGTAGTCTTAATTTAACACCCTCGTTTTTGCAGTGTAAGTAAATAAGTAAATAAGTAAGTAAGTAAGTAAGTAAGTAAGTAAGTAAGTAAGTAAGTAAGTAAGTATGTTTGTGAGTAAGTAAGTAAGTAAGTAAGTAAGTAAGTAAGTAAGTAAGTAAGTAAGTATGTTTGTGAGTAAGTAAGTAAGTAAGTAAGTAAGTAAGTAAGTAAGTAAGTAAGTAAAAAAGTAAGTAAGTAAGTAAGTAAGTACACTGCAAAAACATGGGGGTTAAATTAACACCACTGGTATCTATAATGGTCTACACCAGCCTGGTGTAGACCAATATAGATACCAGTGGTGTTGATTTAACACCCAGTAGTCTTAATTTAACACCCTCGTTTTTGCAGTGTAAGTAAATAAGTAAGTAAATAAGTAAGTAAGTAAGTAAGTAAGTAAGTAAGTAAGTAAGTAAGTAAATAAGTAAGTACGTAAACAAGTTAGTAAGTAAGTAAGTAAGTAAGTAAGTAAGTAAGTAAGTAAGTAAGGAAGTAAGTAAGTCAGAATGTAAGTAAGTAAGTATTAAAGTAATTAAGTAAGTAAGTAAGTAAGTAAGTAAGTAAGTATTAAAGTAATTAAGTAGGTAAGTAAGTAAGTAAGTAAGTAAGAATGTAAGTACAGTAAGTAAGTAAGTAAGTAAGTAAGTAAGTAAGTAAGTAAGTAAGTAAGTAAGTATTAAAGTAAGTAAGTAAGTAAGTAAGTAAGTAAGTAAGTATTAAAGTAAGTAAGTAAGTAAGTAAGTAAGTAAACAAGTAAGTAAGTAAGTAAACAAGTAAGTAAGTAAGTAAGTAAGTAGGTAAGTAAGTAAGTAAGTAAGTAAGTAAGTAAGTAAGTAAACAAGTAAGTAAGTAAGTAAACAAGTAAGTAAGTAAGAATGTAAGTAAGTAAGTAAGTAAGTAAGTAAGTAAGTAAGTAAGTAAGCAAGTAAGTATTAAAGTAAGTAAGTAAGTAAGTAAGTAAGTAAGTAAGTAAGTAAGTAAGTAAGCAAGCAAGCAAGTAACTAACTTACTAAATAAGTAAGTAAATAAGGAAGTAAGTAAGTAAGCAAGCAAGCAAACAAACAAGCAAGCAAACAAGCAAGCAAGTAACTAACTTACTAAATAAGTAAGTAAATAAGGAAGTAAGTAAGTAAGCAAGCAAGCAAACAAGCAAGCAAACAAGCAAGCAAGTAAGTAACTTACTAAATAAGTAAGTAAATAAGGAAGTAAGTAAGTAAGCAAGCAAGCAAACAAGCAAGCAAACAAGCAAGCAAGTAAGTAACTAACTAAATAAGTAAGTAAGTCAGTCAGTTTTTGCACATGTCAGCAAAGTAACTAGATCCATTTTATATAGGGTTATTTGATCATAATTTTATCATCTAATTTTCGCTTAAAGCTCTCGCACATTATTATCATCATCAGAGATTTTGAGTACGACATATTATTATTCCTGCTCTGTGTGGACGCACATTATAAGGTCTCCCTCAACTGAAGCTGGAGTTATCTCAGGAGCTAATCGCGATGCCAGCGCCCGTGGTGGGATTAAAGAGGGGGCGTCGGGGACCTCCCTGTGATAATCCTCGTGACCGCCCGGAGAAGCCGGGGAAGCCCCCCTCTGTCATGGTCTCTAACCCCGGCCGCTCCGGGAGGAAAATGAGCCAAAGTAGGGGACCATCTTAGGGGACTCGTGGTTGGGTTTTTCACGCCATTTCACGCCGCTATCTCGCCCAAAGATCGCTACTGTGACATTGTCACTCGTAAAATAATAAAAAATACCCACGTTTCCGCCTTATCTTCTCAAAAAAATGATGCCAAACAATAGTTAAAATAGTATTTTTGAACTTCTTTATTTACACCGCTTTACAAGATAGCCGATATAATTTACGACGTGTGCAGAGATTGTTTGGGCAGATGTAAAACACCACCGCTTCAAAGATTTGCAACCATCCGTGGAACGGATGTTTGCGGTGCAAACAAATTGCCGGCTAACTTTCAAAATGACTAGATCTCTGCCCGCTAAAAATAATATTTAAACTTCGATTGAATAAGGTTTATGAAACATATTAACACTCATACATTGCCTGCGGGAATATGCAGCTGGCTCGTGGAGTAACATTTTGAAAATTGCTAACTATACAGGTATATACAGGAGAAAATAAAGATTTGACGTCACGCTAGGATGACGCAAACTCTCCCTGATGACTATTGACAGTATTACAACAAACAATAGGACTGTCAGGGGCACTAAAGTTGCAAACTTATCACTTTTTTGTATTCGTATAAAATCTCAATAGGTCGCCAATTTCAAATGATTCATTGGTCCGTCGAATAATACATTTTCTTTTGATGGAAATCTCCCATTGAATATGGTTCTTTCGAGTAATTTGTTTGTACTTTTAAGATCGTGCGAGACGGTCAACCTAGTCGGAGGAGGGGGGGGGGGGGGGGGGGAGGTTTGGGTCTGTAAGCGTATTTTTTGGTAAAATGCAACTTTTTGATATGTTAGACGTATTGTTGATAATCACTTGTAAAATGTAGAGCTTGATAATCATAACTTTAACATTCTCATTGCGGCATTACTTTAAAGGGGTAATTCAAGTTTTGGTTAGGATGAGCTTTAGTAACCAAAACCTGCACAATAACATTCCAAACTACTAGTAATAGTTATAACTCCACCATGCTCGAAAGGTATAGAAAATTACAAACGACTAAGTAAAAAGCCTGTTATCATTCAATAGCCATTAAAACACAAGAGGGCGCTCTCTAAATAGGCATTGGTTTCACGCTCTCTAAATAGGCATTGGTTTCAACCATTTTTCATACAAAATTATGCATGTGATGTTTTGTTGAAATAATGATTGAACAGAGAGATCATCAACCACTATTTAAAAACTCTTTTGAAAATATTTGAAAAAGTGTAAGCATTAAAAACAAATATTTTAAATCATCGAGTAAATCTGGGCCCCAGATTTATTCCGATTGGATATATTTATTGATATTTCAGCCGTTTCTGAATCGATTTTTGATCAAATAAAGTTTACTCTGTCATTAAAATCGTATGCTCTTTCAAATTTTACACTCATTTTTTCATTATCTCACAAAAAAATGATTTCGTGCAGCGCCCTCTATACCAAAACTGAACTACCCCTTTAAAATGCTAAACAAACGGCGTTTATTATTGGATATAGTTAATAGCACTTTGCAACTTTTTTATAATTCCTTCGCCCGGGGTAGGCAGTATGGGGGCATGGTGATATTACTGTATCAATTTGTTTTATGTATATTTTGAGTTATTCAGATTATTTGAGTCCCACATAGGGGGAAAAAAAAGATTTCAGATTGGTGTACTAGCTGATACCCATAATTATATATAAATACATCATGTTAAACAACGACTTTCAGAATTGGTTTATTTCTCATGCATTTCGGCTATAAGTACACATAAAGAAAATCTGACAGAAACACCTGCTAGTTAATTTTCATGTTAAACGCATCAAATCTTCTTCTTTGATTTCCGATAAGTCTGACATTGGAGTTTTGGCAATGAACTATTCTTTTGTTTTGTTTTGTATGTGGAAATACCATGCCAAACTATATAGCACTTACAAAAATAAACCCTAACAATGACATTGAAGACCAGCGACCAATGGCGTATATAGCTAATTCCCCCCCCCCAAAAAAAAAAACACACAACAACAAACAAACAAAACAAACAAACAAACAAACATATGGTAAAGATAAAGAAATACATCAGGTGAGCCCCCCCCCCCCCCCCCCAATCAGTCCGACCACGCTACGCCATCCTGACAGGCACTCACGTATATTGGCAATATACGGGTATGTAGGCCTACCGAGCGGCTTTGAAGACCCCCTTTTCGGACCCGATTGCCGCTCTCAAGGGTTCAATTTCTTCAACGAAAAAAAAAGCCGCTCTGTAGGCTTATAAGTAAAAGATCCCCGTTTTTTAGACCTATGTGAAAAAAGTAGCCGCTCAGTAGACCCATGAACGCCGTTTACTGCTCCAAAGTTTCCCTTACGGTCGCACTCTAGACCTCCGCGCCCGCCGCGCTGGACAGTTCCCTATATAGACCCCCGTTTGGCTGAGGCACACCCCTGCCAAAAGATAATTCGAGTGCCCCGACTACCCCCCCCCCCCCCCCCAAAAAAAAAAAACCGGGTACGCCATTGCCAGCGACAATTGTCTATTTACCTTTTGACACGTTTTTTGTTGCAACTTTTCCTTTCTAGTTCTCAAGGTGTACAGGAAAAGAGGAGACTGAGGAGAATAACAGGAATCAGTATACAGACCCACGCAGGTGACTAAAAATATAACAGACAAAAGTCTCGAATTCTCATAATATTAGCTTTAGTTCATGATAAAAAAATGACGTAAATTATTATTGATAGCAGATTAAACAAGGCATCAGGCATGCCATGGATCACTTTACAAATACACAGTTATTGTTAGGCCCCAGTTTTTAATCAAAGGTCTTTTTTAATTTTTATGTAGACACGTACTTGATGTGGAAATTGTCTCGCACAGTGAATGTTAGTTGCCTCAAACTCTAACTGCACTAACACAGGCCTGAATAATCAGAAGAAGCACATAATTTAATCTTTACTTCAGGATAAAAAAGGACATAAATTACCGATAACAGATTGAACTATGCATGCCATGGATCATACTACATTAAGTTAAAATACTTATTATGTTAGATTAGGCCCCAGTTTTAAATTAAAATGTAATTCCAATAGACGCTTGATGTGGAATTTGTCTCGCACAGTGACTGTTAGAGACTTCAAAGTTCAAACTAACCGACACAGGCCTGAATAATCATATAATATTATAATCAATATAGCACACATTTAGTCCATCTAAATGACGTAAATGGACGTAACACCGGGGTGTTTTACAAAGATCCCTTGTCGAACTGAACACTAATATGGACTTAAACAGTGTAAAGCCATTGATGTCTTTGATAAATTGTTTAACGAGCCTTCATTTTTGATAATAAAAAAAAAACATTTCCTTTTTATCAAAGAGACTTCAAGTTATTGATGTAAAATGTTGTTGAAAGTTGCAAATATTCGCATCTTGGGCTCTTAAATATGACATTGTCTATTATTCCGAAGCTACAGATGGCTTTCCATAGTTTGTAAGTCCAACTAAGTGTTAAAGGGAATTCAGACCGGTATATTAGACGCGTGGATCCATCTTGCGCACTTTTACGCACGGTACGTAATCCCCATTGGCTCAGTTATAGCGATCGCAAACTGTCCCACTTCCGAATACCCGAGTCAAAAATGCATCAAAAATAGTCGCGTTCGGAATGTTTGTACTAGTCGAATGGAGATCCATCAGAGTTGTTTACGAGTGAAAATATCACGTAACACGCTTAACCGCAACCGACTTCAAAGTGCCGCTGTTTGATGCCTTTAGGTGATAGCGTGAGAAATTTGGTTGCTGCATGCAATTTCATAAGAAGGCCTTTGTTGAGATATTTCGAAGCACCTCTCTTCGATCGATCCAACACATATCGTGAGTTTACCTCGAGAGATTACGATGGAGTCGAGTTGGAATTTGCTGACTACCCATTATAATCCACGCATATATGCCTTTAAGTTCGTGCTTGGGATCTTTGTATTGCAATCGTAAAATGCGTCGATATCAGGTAGGGGTAAGCAGAAGGCAGTGCTGGATGGCCCAGTCCGATCCTATAGGGAAGGATATAGGAACAAGGCACTGCGAAAGGAAATGGGCACGAGTTGTGATCTAGATATGAGCTGTATCATCCCAGTGGCCCTACGGCCCTTTAACTATAAAGCTAAGGGAATATATATCGGCGTGCCTGACTAGTGAACTTAATGATGTATTTGCTTCAAAACAAATGCAAAGTATAAAACAAATCACGTGTAAATTTCAATCGCATTCGAATCAAAGAATAAAACACAAATGAAATGAACGAATGAACTTCATTAATTGTATCAATCGAGGCAAATTTAGACAAAACAAATGGAAGGTTTACATTATTTTCAAAGATCGTCATGTGACGGGATGTAGAGGGCGCTGTTCGAAATGCCACACCGCGGTTCGCCCGTTATTACCTTTGAAATAGAATCCATACATGCTGTAAGTTGTTACATGCATAAGGTTCGTGTAAATGTATATGATATTTAACCCAGCACTACGTTTAATATATTACATTACCATTCCTTCACTTGGATTATATCATGCACAATCGATGATTATATTATACAGTTTCCATTTTATTCCCGGTTAATGCCCGGTATACTTAAGTGGAAATTAGTTTAACAGGGGAACAGGTAATCAGGAGGAGGTAGCTTCAAGGAAATGTAAGCAGTGTCGTCATTTACGGTAGCTAAGGAGTGAGGAAGGAGAAGGGGCCATAAAGTTACGTCAGGGGGTCCCTCACCCAATTGAAACCCTGTTGACTATGATTATGACAAACACATATACAAATAAATAAATACATATTAAATAAATGAATGGATAATAATAATATTAAATAATGAAATAGATAAATAAATAAATAAATACAAGAATAAAACATTTTTATAAAAATTATAAATAAAAAACAAAAAGAAATGCAGGAATGAATACAAACATAAATAAATGAACGGATAAACAAATATTTAAATAAATAATCGAAATGTAAATAGAAAAGCAAAATGTGTGAAATAAAACAATCAATAATGACATGAATAAAGAAAAGAAAAGCTAAATATGTAAGTAAAGAAACAAATTAATATAGATACATAAATAAGTAATGCACATTTTACCATCGGGACTGGCTACTAGCACCATCCGCTGTATTAAGGGGAACACTTACCCCCTCCCCAATTCACCCCCGGTGTCGTTTGAACCTTGGTGCACCCCTGATTTCTATCTCTTATATTTAATATCCAGTATGTTTGTTATGTCTTTTATTTTGTCACCTAGTTTCAGCCGGTATAGTGAAAGTGTGTGAAACGGGTGACTGGGTTAGAAAATCGAGAGTATGTACGCTTAAACTTCAAAGAAATGTAATGTCAGCCAAGGGGGCCTTTCCCCTTCCTATATGTTCCTAAAGTAAGTGCTTCCGATATGCTTTTAAATACATGTATATATTATCTCGAAAATTTAATTTACAACATGCGTGCGTGCATCATGAAAGGTCGACTGCCCTAGATATGACGGAAAAAAATTCAGCAAAAAAACATGTTACGGGCTGACTACGTTCAAGATTGGTTATGGGGGAACTTTGATTCGTCTTATCGTGCGTCAATAAAGGTCGCATAGCCTAAATTTGACGCCCAAGAGAAGCGACCATATTTTTTATTTTCTATATAGGAGAATATAGCTACTTTGCGCATGCAATCGAAACTTGTGACCTTATTATGTCATATATACATGTCAGTATTGCATTGATACACCTTGAATTTATAAAGGTGGTGTTTTGAGGTGATGGGGAAAAGGGGGTTGGATGCACGTAGCCCCCCGAGAGTTTTGAAAACGCAAATGTACGGCTTAAAATATACACTCCATGTTTTGACCTAAAGGTGGCCTAAAATTAATTTTGAGGGAACGCCATATTTCGGATTAGGGCAAACTATAATATACTTCTTGTTTGCGTATAAAGTAAGAATAACAATAAGGAAGATATTCAGTTACCCCCCTCCCCTACCCACACCCCTGGCGGTGACGCTTCCATTGGATGCCCCCCTCGCCCTCCCCCCCCCCCCCCACCCAATTAAAGTGATCTATTAACTTCATAACGTTTTTCCGAAATGTATTTAATAAGACTTCGATTAATATTCTTCTAAGAGTTTTACAAAACAAGAACACAGTGAAGAAAGCGAAATTTGTCCGATTCTGTCACCTTCTCCCCATTGATTTTCAATTCAATCATAAATATAGCCATAATAAGGAAGACATTTTAAGGGGAAAACGATGGTATTGTTCTGTAACAGGAGTAATAATAATGTAAAGCGCTTAGCCTTAGAGATGATACTTCATAATGTGGCACTTATAAATCTAATATTTTATCTAACATTTGTAATAAATGAACTCATGATGGCGCTATTCATGAAAAAGTAGTATTGAATATATGTATTGGGTGAAATATCAACACGAAAAAAACACAAAAAAACAACAACAAAAGAGAAAAAGAATGAAAACCCTTAACTTATTAGTTTTTAAATTTGCATGCCTAGTATATTGTTTGTCTGCTTTTTTGTTTTATTATCAAACGGAAACATTATACCCAGCAGCTGGGTGATTGGGGGTGATTTTTTTAGTATAAGCTAGGTCACATTTAGGCATGACGTCTGACTTTGATTATAATCCATCACGCAAGTGTCCAATTATTGTAATTACCATGGCAAAAAACTACAATGTTCAATGCTGATTGGCTGTTGACACAGTAGTTACAATACTGTGCATTTACAACAATTGGAAAAGTTATAATGTACGTACGGGGCCTGGTGGCATGCCATGGTGGCGTAGCGTGGACGGACCATTGATATCGATGTGTCGGACTAATTGGGAGGCACACAAATTATTGGCGGCAATCCCTCTACCATCACCACCACAATGATTACGCGATACACACATAACAAACAAACACGCACACATACATTATACACACACATACATAAATCATACACATACATTATACACACACATGAACACACACACACGCCCGCACACACAAACTACAGTAGTTACACCCTTAAAAATGTCTTTGTAAATCCACTACATTTCTGAATTCTATGGAGTGTTTGGTTAAAAAAAAGTTGGATGTAGTGTTATTCAACACCACAGTAAAATACACCATCCAATTATAGTAGTGGAATATTGGATATTGGCACCATGAAAATTACCTTGTTACGACATTCTCTTGGATTTTTTTAACTCTCTTACGATGCAGTGCACTTTTAGTACAATATACCAACTATCAACATGTAATAATAACAATACAAAAAAAAAATAAAAAAAAATAATGGTGGCTACTTATAAAGCACACATCCAGTCTTTCAACAGTTGTGGCTCAACAGTATCATTACCCCAGTCATGCATTGGATACAGAGTCTGACAGCAAACAATCCAGCACATAAGGTGCACATTTCCACTCCTTGGGGAGCATTCCAGACAGGCAGCTCATATCTTCAGAGAGTGCCAAGGAACCACCTCCCAATCCCTATTATCCAGGGGGGTGTTTCACAAAGATCCTAAGTTGGACTTAACTCTAAGTTGGACTTAAAAATTATGGAAAGCCATTTGTAGCCTTGGACTAAAATAGATTCAAAAGCAAAAATAACAAGAGTGTTATGCTTTTCGTAAATGTTGCATCAAGAACATGAAATCTCCTTTTATAGAAAATATTAATGATTTGAATCAACATTATATGCCTTTGAAAAAGGACTTTTACAACCACTTTTCAAAGAAACTAGTGGCTTTCCATAATTCTTAAGTCCACCTTAGAATCTTTGTGAAACCCCCCCCCCCCCCCAGGTACACATTTATTCACCTAGGTGGAGGCAGCAAATATGGTTAAATTGCCTTGCTGAAGGGAAAACTGTATGTAATATGTACAAGATTTTAAAGTGACAAAACAATAAAGACTTCAATCTTGATGGAAAACTTATTAGTTGAAAGACATTGAATTTAATACAAAATTCACATCAGTGGTATATCATGGTGTAAAATTGTTATCCATATATTCAATAATGTTAATGTCGGTTCCATGATACACGGACAGTATATAATAGAAGAAAAAATATATAACACCTTTTATATTGGATGTTTAGACTACATTCTACATACATAATTATAACAATTATGGAATCATGATGATATACTGTATAAATATAAATGTATCCATATCTTATCTATGGTCTTCAGCAATACTATATACATTGGTTTAGCGAGTATCATTCAAATGTATGGTGGTGCCCTGCCTGGGGGGGGGGGGGGGGGGGGGGGGGGGGTCACAAAAAATTGAGGTTGAACCTAAATTCAAAGGGAGATCTAGGGGGTGTCGTATTAAGAGTTGCGTTTAATCACAAAGTTGCGATTAATTGCAAGTGAGAAAATGAGCCTAAATGCCCTAGTCTGATTGGCTCAAATGTGCATATTTTGTGATGGTAACTTTTATGATTGATCGCAACTTATTTAACTTTTTTGACATGTGCAAAAACTGGCGAATGGTTCATAAAATGTGTTTTTCTGTGAGCTGATGTGTGACTGAAAATTCCATTGTAAATGAATCTCACATGACAAAGTAAAATAAGCAAAAATGCAAATAATACTAATTACAAATACCAGACATCCTGGATATAATTATGGCTGAAATTGGTCAACGATATCGTAAACAATCTGCAAGATGTCTGATCATTACATGTATACAGCAGGCTCCTCAATTTATGCACACACATAAAGCCGAGCTGCCACGTGGGCTAAATTGATACTTTTATTCAGTGCAATTCCAGCAGTAGTTGGAATGTTTGCTCTTATAGTAATGAAGTCATAACCTGCCATTTTGTGAATTCATGTATAACTGCATATAAACATATAAACAGGTGGGCTGCTCAGGTAATAAAGCATACACAAATAAGCTGGGCTGCTACAGGCACCATCACGGTGAACTATTAGCTGAAACTTTAAAATAAATAATGGTTTTGTGTCAAGATGGTCGGTCACAAAAGGTTCAATCCATTTCCCTACAGCACAGCAGCACTCCTGTATACAGTAGAACCTCTTTATAACGAGCTCTGTTATAATGAGGTACCTGATATAGCGAGGTAGTTTCACAGGTCCAGGGGGGTGTTTCACAAAGATCCTAAGTTGATCTTAGCACTATTAAAGATGGTCTTAAATATTATGGAAAGCCATTAGTGTCTTGAAACATTTTTGCAAAAGTTATGTTGAAATGCATAAAATGTTGATTCAAATCATATATATTTTCTAATTATCAAAGAGATTTCATGAATTTTATGTGAAGATTATGAATCTCTTTGATAATTAGAAAATATATATGATTTGAATCAACATTTTATGCATTTCAACATAACTTTTATAAAACTGTTTCAAGACACTAATGGCTTTCCATAATATTTAAGACCATCTTAGTGCTAAGATCAACTTAGGATCTTTGTGAAACACCCCCCTGGTTCTATGTATTATTATTGTTTGTAAACCCTCGTTTGTTTGTGTCTCCTCAGATCAAGATTAAAGTTTCTAAATTAAATCCTTCCATCGTAAGCACCGATACAATGAGATATTAGACATAACAAGGTACATTTAATGGACCCAAGATACTCAATATAATGAGGTTTTACTGTATACTCACAGAACAAATCAAACTATCATAGTGCTATTTTAGTACGGGCATCCTTGGGAAGTACATGTACATGTAGCTCCTGGCTATTAAATGTTATTGGGTATTATTTTTACTGGGTGGTAATTCCAATACAAAACAAAGAAAATTATCAGAGTGATGTTTTTTTTTTGTTTATTTTACAGGCAGGCTATAAAGTAGCTAAAAGTGGCACCTGACAATAACTTTTATTTTGTTTCCCTTTCTTACCCATTGATCGATGGGATGAAAAGTTAATGCACGCACCACCAAATAATATGCTGGGCTACCACATGCAAAGCCGGCAACATTATGGTTTTGAGGCCATATAGCCGACGCCATACCTGTCTGAATAAGACTCTTTGACCAGGACCGTCTATGTAATAAGCTTTAAAGGGATCTAGTAACTTTGTTGACATGTGCACAAAAAAGTGATGAATGGTTGATTCAATGTATATTGTTGTTATCTGATATGTCCACTGGGTATGGTGTGAAAATTTCAAGTTAACATGGACGTTATATGGCCCGAGTAATGAGCAAAAAATGCAAAGGTGATGTTCACTAACTCATTGCACTGACTTTGTACATGGTTTTGACGATCCAGTGGATAGTTCAACATCTTATCACTTCAATCGTAAATATCTTTTTAACGAAAGGGAAATTTGAAAAACTGAAACCTGTCCCATGCTTTTATTGTTAATAAAAGATAATAAGGTATGAGGGAACCGCTAGAATTCCATTTGGATTTTGAGGATTTGGACAATGTTACAAAGTCCCTTTAATGCACGCACCAATATGCTGGGCTGCCACATGCAAAGCCACCAACATTATGGTTTTGAGGCCATATAGCCGCCATACCTGTCTGAATAAGACTCTTTGACAAGGACCAAGTAATAAGCTTTAAATAACTCAACAAATAATGTTAATAGATTAATTTTGAGGGGCTTCTTTTTAAGTGTGCCTGCACAAAAATGGCACTCTTAACATTTGTTTTGCATTGAACTAGATGCAAATATATAGGGAGATTTTTTTTAAATTTTGGAGTTGTACTCAATTTAGGCCTTGAATTATGCTCGGACTATATATGAGTAAGAATCGGGGCTTAACACTAGCACTAGTACTTGCCCGATGGCCTGGGGCAAGCACAAATTGATGATGGTGCCAGTACAACTTCATTAAAGTCCAAAAGAGTAGACAATAACAAAAAGAAAAGAAAATTAAAGAGAATTTAAATTGGCAACAATAATCAAGTTGACTGATTTCCATAAAATGATAACAACAACAACTTATATAAAAATTAAAAAGTTTGTTGACACTCTTGGTGCAAGTACAGGAATACACTTTGCTGCATGGTGGATGGTAGACTGTACTAAAACAAAGAAGAAGAGACAGAAGTATTCCTTATTATTCCTGGGGGGTGTTGAACTTAACTCTAAGTTGGACTTAAAAAGTATGGAAAGCCACTAGTTTCTTCGAACTTTTGTTGTAAAAGTCCTTTTTCAAAGGCATAAAATGTTGATTTAGAACATTGATATTTTCTGTTATCAAGTAGATTTTATGTTTTTGATGCAACATTTATGAAAAGTCTAAAATTCTCTTCTTTTTTTTGTTTTTGAATATATTGTATTCCAAGGCTAAAAATGGCTATCCATAATAGTTAGGTCCAACATAGAGTTAAGTTCAACTTAGGATCTTGCATAAACTTTACTCCCCAGGGAGCAAACTAGCCACAAGCCACTTCAAAATAGTACATCTGGCTACTTTCACATCCAAACCAGCAACCGAATACAATGCTCATGGGTTGAGGGAAGCAACAGAGATGCAATGCCTTGCTGAGGGGACATAAATGTGGCATCGAACAGTTTTGAACTCTGGAACTCTTGACGTGAATGACACGGATCCATCCAATAACCCACATTACCTCTGTAAATACATACATGTTTTTAGTACTCTTTAAATGACAGTTAGCGCAGTTGTACCGCACGCACATAATGGTTCAGCTTTGCAGTACATGACATTTTCTATAGCATACCCTATAGTGACAATTTCTGCATAGCGAACAGGTTAACTTGGCACCTTGCAGGAAATCCAGCTGAATGATGCATAGACTTTAAACAGTATTTACACGGTACAGGCCACGAGGCTAAACATCATTGATGATCATTGATTTTCATTCCACAATGAGGGAGTACAATTGTTTTCGGAACTTCAGCATGGCTGCTATGTCCTTGTGCCTCACTACATCGGCCCATCGACCAGCACTCCTCCCTTCGCGATGCAAGACGCTACGTTGTCTTTGCTTTGTGCCCGCCTCAAGGAAGGTCATCGCCGACTGGGAAGGACTCTTCCATGGTCTGCCTCGCGGGGAAGAACTTGGCGTTCCAGACCGAGCAGACTGTCCCCGCTGGAAAGACTGCTGGTAGAGAGATCCCCATGTGTGTTCCGAACAGCTCCTCAAGGGTTTGGTTAACAAACCTAAGCTGCATGACGTCCTGGCGGGACATTGTCCGCTTCAGGTCATCCCTAATATCGAAGAAGATGGTCACGTAAGACGTGTTCATATTGCTCGTCTTCACCGCCACGGTGTGGAGAAACACATTCGGTGGAATAGTAACATTCCCCGACAGGTGATCAGCCTGGACGACACAGTTGCTGACGATGCTTCCATCGCCGAGTTGGCAGGGTGACTTGACGTGGCTGTACTCCATGATGCAGCGCTGGCTGGAGTCTAAGCTACATGGCAAGACGCTGTTCAGAACGCAGGCTTTCCTGCGCTCACCAGACAGCATTTTCTGCTCATCCCCCCCATTTGTAACTCTGTTGAAAACGTCCTTTGAGAGACTGAGTTCGCTCATCAGACTCGTGTTATCGCAGAAATGATACAGCAGCTCTTGCGTTGTTCCAACATGGTAGAACTTGGAATGAGGTAGCACGAGCACATGGAGCGGAGTGCCCTGGAGAAGACTGTATACATCCTGCCGCATCTGCATCAAATCATCGGTTTTCTTGCACACGTTTGAGATATCGTTGATGTACGTATTGCTACCCCGACTACCGAGTCCGTGGAGAAAGTCTCCATGAGAGTCTATTTCACAGGTTAATGGAGACTTCTCCTCGTAGAACTCTATCAGTTTCTTGGCAGTCTCCCCATCCATGTAGTAACTGCTGTCAACCAGGACAAACTCCTCACTGATGCCAAGCGTCTCCATGCAGGAGGGGGCCATCAGGGCACCTTTCTCCCTCAGCTTGTCGGCAGACCTCTTGTGCAGGAACTCCTCACACTCGATGATGTGGACTTGGCTCCACAATTGCGGCTTATCCTTGTTGAGGAGGAAGACGCCGTGGGTGGTGCCAACCTTAATTGGGGCTGGATGTCCGAAGGCAGTGATGCCTCGCTTGTCAAAGGACCACTCTACACCAACCGTGCAGTCGTACAGGATGATGGTGTCCGCACAGGCCAGGAAGATTCCCCCGGAGTCCATGTGTGCAGGAAGGTCGATGTACATAGCCAGGATCAGCTCCAGCATCTGGTAGATTGGCCGACCGAACGGAACGGCCGTGAAGATCTTGCCCAGCACGCTGGCGCTTGGTAGCCTCTGGCTGAATCCTCCGGCTGGAATGAAGAGGACCTTCTTCTTGAAGATGTTCTGGTTGTAGATGGTCTGAAGCCATGAGAGGGCTGCCATCATAGATCCTCCAGGGCCTGGCACAAGACAAAACAGATTGATCAATAAGTTTTAAAAGACATCCTCAAACAAAAGTTAAACCTGTGTTCATAGTGACCACCTAGTAAATGGAAACAAGCGAAGTGGCCATTGTATCAAGTGACCTAGATAATCAGAGCTCTCACTTAAGCTTTTCTATCAGGTGGCTAAAATTACACATGCGATTGACTGGCATCATAGACTTGGGTGTTGTAGATCCTAATTCCTCGTTGGCCAATACATACATTTCTAGTGGCCAAATTAACAAATGTCTGGTGGCCATTGGCACCCAGGTCACTGATAAGGGCAAACCCTGGGAAGTTCCATAAGAATTTGTTTTTCTCTCCTGGAGGATTACTTTTGGTGGCCACTATTAGGCCAGATGGCTGCTATAGACAGGTTCCCACTATTAAAGACAGGATTGACTGTAACCTTTTTGGTAATTTATTCAAATAAATCTTCCACAATTCCTTCAAAATATTTGTCTCGGGTGGAGGGCAGATGGCATCGTCATTCACAAAGTGGAAGAAAACAATTTGCCTGCTGTTTTCTCCCTTCCAAGATGAACTCTGCATAATTTATAAAGAGATGTCATAATCTGTAATATCTTATTCCCAATGTGATTGCAAAGAAACTCTCAGTTTCAAATTAACCCACTGCCTACAAGAACCTGGTGGGTCCAGTGCAGTATTTAAAACTTGATGCGGATTGCAAAATCTAGTAGAGAACAGGTTAAAAGGCCACTCACTTTTACATGCCATACACACAATCTCATGATCACACAGAGAACGTAGACAATGCATGGGTTCGTGTGTCAACAATACACTCCAGCCGTGCATCGTCTATGTCTAGCCTGCGACACACAATAGTATGGTAATGTCTGTAATCATGAGTGACATATATCTCACCTATTTTGGTATCCCCGGGATCCTTGAGGATGTGGTATTTGATGCCGAGGGGCAGCTGGTGACGAGCCAACTTCTCCTTGAGTTGGAGATCATAGGCGGTCTTCTGATCCGCATCGGCCGCGGTGATCACCACGATGTCCCAGTAAGGAAAGTTGATGGTCTGTTTGCCTGGATTGAACGGAGGATGAGATATTTTTAAAGCTAGAATTTCCTTGGCTAAAACAAACAAGTTAAGACGTTAAGAAGTTTGTTGCCTGATTAACCCTTTAATCTTGAGATTGATCTATAGACAGTCTTTTATTCCGCATCGGCTGCGGTGATCACACCCGATGTCCCAGTAGGGAAAGTTGAGGGTCCGTTTGCCTTGATTGAAAGAAGAATGAGAAAGGAAGATAAATGAACATTTTGTTGAAATTAAATTAGCTAGATTTTGTCTTGTTTAAACCCAAAGTTTGATGATTATCTGTTATTATTTCAGCTGGACATCATAGGCAGTCTTTTGGTGCGCATCTGCTGCAGAGATCACTCTGATTTTCCTGTTGGGAAAATTGATGGTCTGTTTGCCTAGAATCTAGATTGGAAGATGAGATATTTTTAAACTAAAGCTAGAATTTCCTTTGGCCTGATTACATTTTTAATCTGGAGATCATCTAGGCTTTTGATCTGCATCGGCTGCTGTGATCGCCCCGATGTCCCAGTAGGTAAATAAATAGAACATAAATAGCATAGAAAGAGTGCAAAATAGGGCAGCAAGATTTGTGTCCAACACATACGGGGAAAATACAAGCATCACTGCCATTCTTAAAGAGCTTAAGTGGACTGCGCTTCAAGACAGAAGGAAATGTCATCGCCTAACCTGCTTTCAAAAGATGCTGAACGGAAACCTGGACATCAAACATGAGGACTTCATTCAACCCAAAATAGACAGAAACCGAAGGGGCCATTCTCTACAGTATCAACAGCAACACACAAACTCTCAGGCGTTCACAAATTCATTTTTCGTCCGTACAACCACTGAATGGTATTTGCTACTTCAATCTACAGTAAACCAGCCCTCACTTCATACATTCCAGAATGCGCTTGCTAAGGACCCTTCTGTCCTTAGGGGCTAACCACTCTCTCGGACCCACCTCCAGTTAAAACTCCTATGGAGTGTTTTGGAGGAATAAACTACCAAGTACCAAGGTATAGTTGATGGTCAGTTTGCCTGGATTGGAAGATGAGATAATTTTAGAGCCAGAATCTGTCAAAAGTTAGACTGGTGCGCCTCATTAAAACTAACGCTGTAACCGATCATCGGATCGGCATGCCGATCACAATCCGATCATACATGATCGGACCGATTTCCGATCATGCAGACAAAATCGGAAGATCGGATCGGCAAAAAAAAATAATAAATAAATAAATAAAAATATGTTTTGGGAATATAAATGAATACCAAAGCAACATATATCCATATGAATAGGCCCAAGGTAATCTTGTATGGGTATGCTTTCATTTAAAACTGATTACCTCTCCTTTTACAAAATTACTCGCGCCGATTCTGAGCTTAGTCCCATGTGATTCTGAAAGGTTACACCAAATTAATCACATGGGACTAAGCTCAGAATCGGCGTGAGTAATTTTGTAAAAGATGAGGTAATCAGTTTGAAATGAAAGCATACCCGTACAAGATTACCTTGGGCTTATTAATATGGATTTTTTTTTGGTATTCATTTATATTCCCAAAATGTGTTTTTTGGGGATCATTTTCCAATAAATTTTTTAATTTATTTATTTATTTATTTTTTATTTTTTTTAGCCGATCATATCTGATCCGATTTCGATGATCAATACAATTTTGCCGATCCGATCAATCGATCCGATCAAGGTCAGTTACAGCACTAATTTAATTAAAACTCTTTCAGCTGGAGAGGAAGTCTATTGAGCTGCATCGCGTCTGAAGTGTGATCACTATGACGTCCCAGTAGGGAAAAGTTAAATGTCCGTTTGCCTGAATCTCAAAATGATAAAGGAAGAGGAGATATTCATAGAGCTAGAAATTGTTGTTTTAACTATAATCCAAACATGAAAAGGCACTACAGTACAGTAAAATTAAATGATAAAATATAAAAAAATTATTAAGGCCAAATTAAAAAAAAATTATGTTTAGCATCCCCGCCCGCTTCCTTTTTTTGAGGCCTCCTGCTTCTTTCTTTTTCAAGAAAAAAACACATGAATATTTGATCTTTTTCGGAAGAAAAAATAAAATAGCCCAGCCGGATGTCTTTAAAAATGTGCCGAGCCACCATTTTGAAAAAAATGGAAAGAGAACCTACAACATGTATGTAGGGCTAGGGCAGGCCCACACCTAGGTACATTACAATAGCGTTGTGTGGAGATCAACCTCTTCCGCCTGCTGCACTATCCAACACAAAAACATTTTTTGTTGGCCGATTTCTCCCTCCATTTACCAGTAAATGCAAAAAAACTTTTGTTTAATTATGTGATCCACAATTCATATACTTTGATAATAATGACCGACTCTGTTGTTTTGAAGACCGCAAAAAATATTTATGACATCATTTATGACATCACACTTCACCACTCTATTATCCAGCAAACACTGCACCACTATATCTACGAAATGGATTCCCCTACGAACAGACGAAAATCGGGAAATTTACCTTGCGGCTCGCACCCATAATAAAGCCTGCGCTGCTGGTGGGTCCAACTAAAACACGCGAAGCACTACGAAGCACTAAGAAGCACTACGAAGCACTGCGAAGAGCACTGCGAAGCACTACGAAGCACAGCGAAGATTCTGTTCAAGGTCAATGAGAATCACCGCGAAGAAAATCATGTATTGTAGGATAGGAAACTAACTTCTTGGCGCGCACCTAGAGGGAGATCGTTCTTGATCGATTGTCTGATCAAGTTTGGAGAGAGGCTAGAGAAAACAAACTTATAATTCCAGATTGGCGTAGCCACGGGATGGAAAGGGGTGGGGGGGGGGGGGGGGGGGACTACAAAATTATAATTTCAGATGGCGTAGCCGCGGGGGGGGGGGCACCCCTGCAAGTCAAGGGGCTTACTGCGTAAGCCCCTTGCGTTACTACTGTGTAATACCGATAGGTCTTTTTTAAAAAGACATCCAAATTTGATATTTAATACCGATTGTTTCGCCCCGCATTCTCACACAGTCTTGTGTATACACTACAATCGCAAATTTAGACCATGTTTTAGGTCCCTTCATTATTTGTAAATAACAGAAAAAACGAACTTTATGCTCACCTTCTCTTCGTCTACTGAGTATTTCCAACACACCGACCTGTAGAATGGCAATGTAAACAACGTCTTCGCGATATAATACACGCATTCAATACCGATATCGGTTCTACTCCGATTACACCACGTTAGTTTTCGTTCAAGCCGCAATCAATTTACCAAATCCATGAAGCCCATTATTCATGTCTCATCTCGGTAATCAAACCGAGAAAATACTTGCCGAAATTGTCTTCGTCCTGAATAAAGATAGGTGTGGCACCCTGTTACCGATCATGACATTACAAGGTATTTAGGCATGGCGTATTGAGAAAGGCAATGCAAAATAAATATAAAACTCATTGATTATCGAGGCTAGTCGAAGTCCCCTCCACAATTTAGAAACTCAAGTTGTTGTTTTTTTATCGCCACCACGAATTATCGATACGTGAAAATATATAGCACCATCTGCGTACGACATCAAAAATTGAGTTTCCGATAGTCAACTCGTGTATTACATACACACGGGAATTTCAGTGGATTTTATGGACTTCATTTCGACAGGAAAAAACACTTTTTGGACTGTTTCAGGTCATAACAGACTTGATTTCAATGCTTCCATCTTTTGTTGCATCATATTACGTGAGTATGGTATATCGTAGTGATGGGTATTTCACATATTAAGGTTTTTTTTTTTTTGCCGTAATGCCTAATGTACATTGGCTATGAGTCCATATCACACGATATGGCAAAGGGTCTACACCTGGGGGGGGGGGGTGGGCTTGCGCTTAATACAGGATCTGAATTAGCCTAAATCAAGAGAAAACAAACTAAGGGGGTCTAGTCAACTGCTTTTTGCACCAATTATATGCAGTATTATATTATAAAGTTCACCAGATGTAACCAAATAGCTATAATTATTTAGTGTTGCGCATGCAAGGCATGATCACAATGTCTACAAGTGAAATGTTTTTGAATGTTTATAGAAATTGTTATAAAATTGTAGCATAATAAAGTTCATAATTGTTAGTATTGTCACCTCTAATCATTTGCCAGTGGTTGACACAAATATCACGGATTTCAATCAATCTGTAGGCTTTTTTTAAGCACATTTATTTTTGCATGTATTACAAGAAACTGAGAATACATAGACATAAAACAAGACATCGTCAAAGTTCCGCCGGAATATAACAATATAAATTATTATTTGAAGCAATTACATAAATCTATTAAAGTGACAATTTTGAAAATTTGTTTTTGTGTGCAAATTATAAATAAACATTAAATAAATAAATGCAGAAATACCAACAATCATAGGTAGAGCATGGGAGTTGCTACTTGACGTCAACAATAATGGTTTGAAATACATTGGGTGTGACATTTTGTCCGTTTAAGTGTTTATTGGGGAAAATAAATGCAATACAAAAAAGAGCTGAACACAAAACAGATCAAAGAAAAAGTGTGCATTATATACTTTTTCAACAACTTTACGCAAAAACTAACTTTTTTCTATAAATCATTTTTTAATTCAATTGTGGCGCCCCCAGCCAGTGGTGCTGTAGCGTGAGCGGACTACATTGGGGGGGGGGGGGGGGGGGGGGGGGCGGGCACGAAAGATTATTGGGGGCACACTTTATATATGTCTTTGTTTTCCAAAAATGTCGCCCTATAATAATTTTATTTCCTATTGTTTTTTTTTATGAGGTTATAATCAAAACAGCCAACAGACTTCGCAGAGCATAAACACTAAGACAATGACTTGGAGTTGTATGATAGTGAGCTAAAATCGCGTAAACTAAGAGAAAATATGTAGTTCCATGAAAAGAAAGGCTTAATTTCATACAACGCCTTACATTCCAAAGTTTAATTAGTATTTCGTTTTAATATTACATAGATGATACGATGAAATTTAAGATTGAGTATTATGATAAAACAGTCATTTGATTAATATTCATATCATAATTTTTTTAGAAGTGCTTGCGTCCATATGTTATACAATCTTTACATTACTGGAAAGCCACACGTTTTGTGTCACTATACCATTCATTTTTATCTTTAGAATAGTCAGGAGCTAGCAAAATCACAAGCTGACATTCTTATATTACTCTGCGATCGACTTATTCATTGTGGGCTACCTCATGATGACGAACCGCAGTCTATCAGACTAATTACCCTTCCCGTTATGTTTAACTTCGAGAGAAGAAAAAAGAAGGGTCTTTGTCTATATGGTACCTGACTACAAGATGGTTTCATGAATAGGACATGGTTTGTCCAAAGTTGTGGTTGCTGCATATGCCGTTTTTTGTTTTGTTTTGTTTTAACTCCCGGGAGTCTGAATCACCTGTGCCCGCCCCCCCCCCCCCCCCCACCCCCTCCCTCCTTCGCCTATGTACACCCTCTCCGCCTTCGTACGCCAATAATTATAATCAGCATTTTAGCGATTCGACAAGTCTTCCGTGACAATCGACATTATGAAACAATCTCCTCCTAATGGTGCTACCTTTAGCACGGGCGCTCTAGCAGGTGGTTCCCTTGGTGACCCTGAACAGATCTTCGCTGTGCTTCGAGAATAGTGCTTTGCATTGCTCTTCGCAGTGCGCATAGTGTACCTTCGGTAAAGGTATCCAAATGCACACCCACCCCCCCCCTAGCATATTCAAAAGTACGAAGCCGATTCTTTTAAAATTCTCACAAGTGATTATAATAAGTATTCATTGACAAGGTGACGAAAATTTCAAAGCAATCCGAAGTCCGGCACTCACGATATCGCGTCGACAAATCCGACGCGACGAGAAGTAGTTGGACTTACGCTCGATAGCGCGTTTGTGATCGATCATGACAGATCAAACATGTGATCGATCGATACAAATAGTCCTCTTATTATTCGTTTTTTCCATTATTTTTTTCTTATTCATATTCAAATATAAATGTACCTACACCCAGTTCATGTCCATGAGTTTATTATGACTGATATTTAATGATATATGTATTGATATCTTTGTTGTAATTAGTATGTATATATTTCAATTGTGTTATTATCTAGTATGTTGCCGCGCGATATAATGTGATAATTATTATTATTATTAGTATAGTAACTTTTGTTTTTATATTATAAGTTGTTATAATTTATGTAATATATTATTTTGCTCTAAGAGTTAAAAAACAAATATGTATTGGTATCGTTTGATATTTTAATTATGTGTATTTGATAAAAATTATAATTACCGTTTATTGTGTGTATTATTTAATTACTTAATATCTTATAGTATATAGTAACTTTTAGTTATTATTTCAGTTGTTATTTTATATAATATATGATTTGGGTCTCATATAGTTAAACATAGAATACAAAATCCCACTGTGTATGAAGTAAAATAACCCTATAACCTGGGCCATCATCATTAAATTATTTGTTTTTCTGGTTAGTTATTGATACTTTGAGTACGTTGAAAGTGTGTCCGTCTGATCAGTTTTCACTCTGCCCGTGTGTTTCTGATCAGGGGTTTTTACTCTGCCCGTAGCCGAGCAGAAACCCCTGATCAGGGGTTTTTCACTCCCGCCTGTGCGAGCCAAAAACCCCTGATCAGGGGTTTTTTACACCTCTGCCTGCCAAAACCCCTGATCAGGGTGTTTGTCACTCCGCCCGTGCAGACAAAACCCTGGATCAGGGGTTTTTCACCCGCCTAGTGCGAGCCAAACCCCTGATCAAGGGTTTTTACTCTGCCTGCCAAAACCCCTGATCAGGGGGTTTTTACTCTGCCCGTGCGAGCCAAAACCCCATGGATCAGGGGGGTTTTCACTCTGCTTGGCGAGACAAAACCCCTGATCAGGGGTTTTTACTCTGCCTGCCAAAAAAACCCCTGATCAGGGGTTTTCACTCTGCCTGTGCGAGCCAAAAACCCCATGATCAGGGGTTTTTACTCTTGCCTGCCAAAAACCCCTGATCAGGGGTTTTCACTCCGCCTGTGCGAGCCAAAACCTCTTATCAGGGGTTTTTACTCTGCTGCCAAAACCCCTGATCAGGGGTTTTCCACTCCGATCCCATGTGCGAGCCAAATCCTCTGATCAGGGGTTTTCACTCTGCCTGCCAAAACCCTGATCAGGGGTTTTCACTCTGCCTACTATGTGCGTGCCAAAACCCCTGATCAGGGTTTTTCACTCTGCCCGTGTGTGCTAAAACCCCGTGATCAGGGGTTTTGTTTCGCTGACGTGCAGTTTCTCGGCGGAGGACACAATGTATACTGCAGATTTCACCGTGCATGCAGCTGGTCAGACCGAGCTAGTCTAGGTTCTATACTCTGTTTTTACACCATTTCCCAATATATCGTACGTAAACCCGGTGCATCTGGTAGGCCCGGTGAAATCTGAACGGAATTACAGGTTCAGGTTTATACGCGTA
>JBAMJV010005571.1:40000-47711 GCA_037951105.1 Echinarachnius parma | reverse complement strand
TTCTACATTTATTATTGAATAGCCCATTAACAACCAATTCTGTGTCCAAAGTAAACCTTAAATTTATTTTTCTTGCATTTGTTCCCCAGAAGTTCTATAATCTAATATTAAAGACTAGACCATTTATTTATCGTTATCTCCTCCTCACAAACATCCTTTACAGATAGCGTGCATGTCCCTTGTCGGATTAAAAAATGTCACGTGACATATGAGGACAATATATTTGTTTTACATTGAAATGTTAAAGTAATCGTACACTAGGTACAGCTGTCTTACTTTCCGAACGTCGCAAGGGTTTTAAGAGGAAGGGGAAACTCTTCCAACTAGACATTTCTTAATAAATCGTACCCCAATGCAGTTTTGTATTAAAGGCTAAATATTATTATTGGGGTTGAAAAAAACACATGTTTCACTGAAAAAAGTAAAAATGTATTTGTAAGAGATATGCTTCATAAAATAGTACACTCGCAAACCGTCTTGCAAATTAATATAATATTTAGATTACGAAGTCGGATGCTGAGGTTTGAGGGAAATGGGTTTTATGCGTCATCTCGATAAGGTTGTGGTATCAATATGTCATGTCGGTGGATATTAGTCTTCCACTGAGAATGACACCTATAAATAGTTCATCACCTGTGATGATTCCACAACACGACATCTACTGGGAAGAGGTCTATTTGCGTAGACCATAGCGTGGGCGGCCATGCAGCGGGGCTCGGTTGTTTGGCTGGGGTGTATGTGACGTCAGATGTCGTCAAGAGCTACACTGTCGGTATGGCAGGATGTGGTGGGTAGCAGCGCATCGTCCACTACCGCGGTGTTCACATCTTAAGAGATAGTCACACTTTTGCCAGGCATGGCGCCCCTAAACTTCCAAGTAAAACTTACGCCGTACATTACGCGTGGTATCACCGGAACTACCACATGCAATTAAGACCCGCAAAAATGCCCTATTAATATTCTTCACAAAGGAAGGACAACTTAACCAACCTTTGTAAGCCAACTTAATTAAACTTAAGACAATAAAGCGAGGATATTGTCTACAATCATGTAATATAACATCTAGTATATCTTTTAAAATGATTGCAATACCCAGATCGGTCTTAAGTTGAAGATCCCTTCTCGGTGTGCATTATTATCTGCTCCCGGGCCTTAGTTTGATTGCTCCGCATGGCCGACCAACTGGCCCTGCTATCCCGCGACATGTCACGTGCTAAGTCTTGCTATATACCATTTCTGTTTGCACGTTGTCATCCTCAAGGCTACCTCCACGCTAAGAATAGCACAAAGTATTTATCTAGCTCAGCGATACAAATATTTATTTGAGACGTCCGTCATTATATTTTTGTGTGTTCATTATTTTCATTTTCTGTCTAAAGCTCGATCACGATTGTTTGATTTAAATCTTGTTTTTAAATAATGGCGTTGCTTGTTCGGGAAATCATTTACTTACAATTTCATTGCCATGGTTTAAATTATATTTGGAACAACAAAAATGCATTAACATTTATGCCTGTTTACAAATTCTATATTTTATATCAAATTTTAGTGATTGAAAAGGAGCAAAGAAAAATAGCTTCGCCGGGAATCGAACCGAGACCTCCGATCGCTAGACCGGTGCCAACCCATTGAGCCACGAAGACTATTGAATGGTGGAGGGGGGGGGGGGGGGGGGGCGTTCCCATGAAACCTTTTTTAAAATTATTTTTAGTTAAATTTTTGTAGATAGTTTAGTTTGTGCTGCATGCACTACTTGTCCTATTTGACCTAAAACACCACGACCCATGCTACGCAGTATGACGTGTGCCGATTATAATCAGAAGATCATATATAACCAGGGCCTCTTTATCTTCCAGTACGAATACTTATCATATCAAGGGGGGTTGCGATTTTCTAAAAGGATCCCCTCTCCCTCCTCTTCCTCTCTCTCCCTCTCTCTATCTCTCTATATCGTGTTATACCATGGCTCGAATCAACCTATAACAGGGGGGGGGGGGGCAAAGTGGGCAGTCTGTGAACCCCCTCCTCCTCTCGCCCCCCTGCCCCCCCAACAAAAAACAACATCACATACGATTGTAGGATGTATGTATTTGCCTTTGTATTATTTGTGAGGTAGGGGCCCGGTAGGGGGTCGAGGGGGGTGGTATCATGGCAATGATGCAATTATAGTTCCCAGTTGCCGCAGCTACGGGGGAGGTGTGCACTTGCCCCCTCAATTCAATTTCGATTTCAATTTCAAATTCAAAATTTGATTGGTCCAACTCAGTGGAAAATTGTCTCGGGTTCACAGTATCACAATTCATAACAATTAATCAAGATTCATATAATAAAAAACAATCATCTGAATATCGACATTTCAAGCATTTACAGTAGTACATACAAATACCATTATAAACATTATGAAAATACGCTTTTTTGGTGGAAATGTTGTATTTTCAAAACTCTCGAGTGCTGCAAGCACCCCGCCTAGTATAGCATATTGCATTGCCCCCCCCCCCCCCCCCCCCATACACACACACACAAACATATGCCACTCTGCAGTACATGAGCTGCCATGTAATATTTTTTGGATATTAAATGGCCACTGTTACATGGCAATTCAGATGATAAAACAGTTGTTCACTTTGATGTCGGGAAAATCATGGAATGTTCCCCTCGGGATTTTAAATGCTATTTCGTGAAGAAATCTTCATTCATTTCATTTATTTTATTTCAACCAAATATCAAAATATATACATTGTATGCATTTAAAATCCCTCGGAGTGGAACATTCCGTGCTTTTCCTCCACCACCAGTTAACAACTGTATAATATAACATGGTTGTAATGTGTGGGGGGGGGGGGGGGGAGGAGGAGTAGGGAGCGAATTATTGGATGGGCACACTCTGTGTGTAGAGAAACATATATTTATAGAACTTTTCATTATGTTTGTATTGCTTTTTCAAATTGTGGGGGGGGGGGGGGGGGGGCACGTGCCCCCCCCCACCCCGGTATAGCCATAATATTGCCATACTATTGCCCTCCCCACCCCCCCCCCCCCCCCCACACACACACAACATATACATACAAACACACATACACACACACACACACACACACATACTTACCCGGGCATACTTGTGGGCACCCGACTTGTGGGGGTACTTATGCTACTACAGGCTGAAGGAGTGCTACTACAAACTGTTTTTTTCTCACAAAATCTTTGCAACAAAAAAGGCAACCTTCTGAGTGCATGAGAGGGTAGGGGTATGTCTAGAAAAAAAAAATTCCTCAAGTATAATTTATGGGGCACAGTCACAAGATTTTGTCACATAACTCTCTGAAGCTAAATACGCCGATTTAAGGCTATTCCTTAGTGGGGTCCATGATTTATTCCCCACAAGGAAAAAATACCCCACAAGTATATAATTGTACCCACACGAGACCCCACAAGAATGCCGGGGTGAACACACACACACACACACACACACACACACACACACACACACACACACACACACACACACACACACACACACACACACACACACACACACACACACACACACACTCACACACACACACACACACACACCTACATACATACAAAGACACACATACACACATAGACACAAACACACACATTCATATACATATACACTAAGCTACGCCACTGCCCCCTATGTCTCGCAATCGAAGTTGAGCTATACGCCCCTGGTGCGAGTCCGATTACGAGGCAGGGATACTGGGACAGCTATAAGTTATCATTAATGGCTCTCGACACGAGTTCTCCAGGGAGGTTCACATTCGTGCGACTTGTGATTAATGTCTGTATTTGCTGCCAAAATAACCTATCCCCCTGATGTGTCTCCAAACACAGCATGTTTTCATCTTATGATCAAATCCGTGACGCATATATACATGAAACCATATTTTACAAAGTAGAGAAAGGCTGCAAGGCACAATCCGATTTTCCTGAAACAATTATTGGCGAAATCTCTAACTTATATGGACACCTTAATCCAAATAACCAAACATATTTTTGCATAGCAATTGTTCTTATCACCACCCACTTTCTTCGTTTCATTTGCCAATTAAGTAATACAAAAAGCAGGCCAGAGAACTGATAAGAGATATTATTCGTTTGGAATATGTTGATATGTTGTTCAAAGAGAGCTATAGTTAACAAAACAAAAATACATTGTAATTTGTAAACATATTTGTTATTGAACTATTCTATTGTTTTAAAGACTAAAACTGGATTGTAATATACTGGACAATAAAGTCTTTTGTGAAATCATACCTTAATCAGCGACTTCGTCATTGACTTGGCAGAACAGCGCGCACGATTTAGCTGGATGATTTATACCTCGAGTGAGTTTGCGAGACTATATAGTCTAACCTTTAATGGATGAGACCCTGACAATTTTCCTGCCTAGTTTAGTAGGCAAGTTAACGAGAAAAGAACGATTAATTACGGAAAGGTTAATGCCAACGCTGACCGGCTAGGAATGAAGTCAATCACGATATACGCAGCGTGTCACTTCGATTCTTCGCAAAATAAACCGTATGAACCATGATTATAAACATCGCGTAAAGATCAGAAAATTATTATAATATAATAGGTCTAACCCCTCCTCCCCCATATCCTTCTTTCCTGAAAACATCATGCTTAGGTTAAAATAGATGTAATTATGTCCGAATAATCGCGGATCGCCGAATTCGTTCCGAAATATTTCAAGTGCCATCCTATGGGCACCACGCCTGCAGTTGTAGATATTATATCGGCGCGTAATTTTTAATTGACGCGGCGATCTATCTTGAGATGCATACGTCACACCCCAGGCTGTCGATCGGGGTCTCTTCCAACTGATACAAGGGTCACGCAGGGAAAACCAGGGTAGTGCATATGTATGTGACATACATATCCGGGATGATTAGTGTTCTCAATCCCGGGTCAAGCAGAGATAAATACCAGTAATTGCACTCCGGGCTTCTTCAATAACTTGTTGTTTTTTTCAGTTAGTACTATTGCCAACCTGGAACTGTTCCAATCATGTGAACAAGATATTTCAAAATTACGCATCAACATGAATATTGTAAAATACATTTTTGATTATTTTCTTCTTTATTTTTCTATCATGTGAACAAGATATTTCAAAATTACGCATCAACATGAATATTGTAAGATATATTTTTGAATATTTTCTTCTTTATCTTCCTTGTGCAGGTAAAGCCAGACACACACTGCCCAGCAGAAAACGTGAACAATCAGTGTCCAGTCCGCCTACCCATGCCTTCTCTCCAAGTGCTGCTGAGGAGCCAAAGCGTATGCCATATGACAAAAGTACACCTCAGCCTTTACCCCTGCCTTCAGTTTCGGTGATGGCCCCAGCGACCATCCATGAAGAAAGTGAATCAGCCGAAAAACCTGGCAAGAGGATCCGTTGCGACACTTCTGCGCGCCCGGTCTTGAAAGTTTCATTGGCACCGGAAGTGCCCGCTTCTACGTTTGGACCAACGGTTAAGAGGAAAGAGGGCGCCTGCCCTCCTCGCGCTAAACCCCTTTCTTTACCAACCATTTGCGTTGAGCCAGATTCTGACAGAAGTGACAGTGAGAGTCATTCGCAAAGCGAAAATCATACAAGAGCGATTATTAGTCCGCCCAAAACTAAAAAATCAAGTGAACAATTCTTCGTGTTTTCCGTGAAGCCTGTCGGATCTGCAGGGGAGACCATTATTGAGAGAGAAGTTTCCTTGCCTGAACGCCCACACGGGCTAACCCGTGGCGATAGCCTTGGAATACCATCTGTTACAAAGGGAGAGATTTCATATCCTGGATCTCAGAGGAAAAGGCCGATCAGGAGTCTGTCTGAGCCAGTGACAATCACCGTAGAGCCTCCTGTCATTTGTGAGGCTAAGGAAGCAAAGGACCAAACTATTTCACAAGCCATTATTCGACCGATTCCGCAGAGAGCTGACAGCCTTGGTATTCCTCAAACTTACATCGGTGAAGCGGCTTTTCCTATTATACAGCCACAAAGGGACACTACAACAATGGCTGTTGCGGGAACTTTGCCAAGGAAGCCGCCTGGTGCTAGAAGGAAAGAGGGCCTCGAAGTTCCCTCTGTTGCCACCAGTGAAGTGTCTTTTCCACCAATATCTCCTGCCACACTTATGGGACCTCCTCTAGAAAGACCAATAAAACGTAATAGACCGGCCAGTCTCAATATTCCATCTTTATCAGTCGGCCTAACGGACTTATCCCCATCTACGGAAATGCCAATGTCTGCACCAGTTGGCGGCAAGAGGAAACACATGTCCATTCTCAAACGTGCAAACAGCCAGGAAAAACCTGCCAAAAAGAAATCGGTGTCCTTTTCCCCAACTGTTTCCCCCCACCAGTTGCCTCCAGGAGATTCCTTTGATCGCGAGTCAGACAATGGTAGCCATGATGGTCCCAAGCGACCTAAGATATACCGCCACTACAGTATGGACTCTCCAGACACTTCAATGCGACAGGAAAGATATCGATCTTTAGGGAGGCAATTCGCAAATGCCGAGGAAGCTGGCTTTCTCTTTTCCGAAGATACTCCAAATATGGCAGGCATTAACAGGACTTGCAGCGATCAGTACAAATTTTCAGACAGTGAAATGCTCTCTCCCGCGGCATCAAGCTTGGACGGCATTGATGATATAAAAACAGACCCAATAACACCGGAAACGGATGAGAACGACGAGGTGTTCATTCAAGAGGCAACCTTTGAGGTTAGCAACGCCAAGGCTCGTTTCCTTGCAGCAGGAGGCCCTCGGGCGGTCATGTCAGTGCTTTGCACGCAAGACTCAAGTGATTCCAGCAGCCAAGGGACCAAGTTCCCTAGCGTTGATCGCATCGAGTCGGAAGAAAAGGCAGTTGAACCGCATGAGACACCTGCAACCGAAAGTAAAGAGCCATCTGAGACAGAACCAAAACCAGTGAAGGAGAGCACAGTCACTATCATGCCAGTGGAAGAAACAGCAATACGAATGACCACGCTATCTTCAGCTGACAAAGATAAAGCGGCTGGTCGAACGAAACGTTTCTTTTCAAATGAGGACCTTAATCTTCGCGCGTCGCTTCTTTTCGTTGAGACGGTGCGAAGCTCGGTTGAGTCTGAGCTTTCAGACGGGCGTCAGAGTCACTCGTCGGATGAAAGCGAGAACTCTGCCAGTGAAGACACCAATGGCGCATCCCAGGAAGAAGCATCTAATAGTGCAAAAAGCCGCTTCATGCAGTCTTGCCAGATCAATGATCCTGCACCAAGACACCACCGCTTTCACTCAGACGACTCTTGGAATACGCCGACAATACCGGAGCTGCCTGAGCCACTTGGTAAGAATCTTCATACGTTTTTCTCGATGGGATTGCAAATGTAATCAGGATGTGTCATTAAGTTGTACTGATTTTTTTTTTTTTTTTTGGGTCTCTGTACGGAGGCTCTGCGCTATCACACCCCGCCACTGAACTATATTGATAAGTATGAATCGTTCATGTAATTTAGGGCTGAATGGCGTTCTTTAGGGCAGATATAGGAGGGATTATTTACCAAATATACTCCCACATCTTTAATTACTGATGAAATAAAAGGGGAACAGGAAAGAATCTGTTATGAACAAATTAAAAAACAGTAATAGATGCGCATCCATCCCACTTGAAAGCAGAATGCATGGGATATCAATTTAAAGCGCGTGAC
>JBAMJV010005571.1:0-35000 GCA_037951105.1 Echinarachnius parma | reverse complement strand
GTAAAGAACAGGGGGCATAATGTTACATCGTCGCTTCAACCTGATCAAGCCACTATGATTTTTTTTTTTTTTTTAACGTTTATAGCGAAAATTAACGAATGTTCCAATTCAATTTCCTTTCTTTTTAATATTTGTTCAGATGCTGTTTGAGACGTTCAAGGTTCCAGCCTGCTATATTGTCAACCAAGGCGCACTGGCTCTACACGCCAATGGAGAGACGTCGGGAATAGTCCTCAGCAGCGGAAGTGGGGTCACAGAGGTCATACCCATATACCAAGGTTCCACTTTGACCAGCGCCGTCACTTCAGTAAGATCAATGTCAAGTTCATGATTATTATATAATTTTATTGAGCGCCATTGTATCGAGGTAGCCTATTTATAGGTGCTTTATTATCCTTGGTCATCAAGTACAGTTCAAACCCGCACAATATAATCGTGAGCACCATCTCAACTCCCAATGGAGCATACTGACCAAGGCATCTATACTACTGAAAGGTCGCTACGAGATTATTTACCACCCAACCAAATACCTATGTATACACATGGGTCTAGAGCAGCAATGTGGATTGAATGTCTTCATGAAGGACATAAAATGCTGGGTCATGGATTGGGTTCGCACTCGGGTCATACTTTGGTTAGAATTCATGCGTTCAACTCTAAAAAGTTACTTTCAAGCAAAACTGTCAATTTATTCACATCGAGCCCACCATGAAGAACATTATGATGTATGATGTATGATTGTCCTTTGAAAATATACAAAACCAGACTTACCAATATTTGAAAATAGTTCATGCTTATTATGTCAATGATCTTAAATCATTTTCTTTATGTTATGGAATAAGAATATGTAAAAGCGAGAATATAGATATGAAATTATTGTGTATGATGATGATATATTTTGGATGAAATGAAAATAGCTTTTGGACTAATGTGAAACAGTAATTGCTGCATTGTACTTCAGAGGAATCTTGTCATTGGCGCATCATTAAAGGGGAAGGGACTCCTAGCCTTTTGACTTACTGGATGTGATAAATGCATAACTCTTGTCATTTCTAGTCACTTATTTCCTCATGAATATTCCCAATAATGAAAATAATCAATAGTTTATGACCCACTGTCGTCTGCTTTCAATGCCAACAGGAGGCGGCCATTTCTTCAACTTCTCGCGGTGAAATGACGTGTCAGGCGGAGAACACAATAGCGGGTTACGATAATGCTATTGTGTTCTCCGCCTGCCACGGCATTTCACCGGGAGTAGTTGAAGAAATGGCCGCCTCCTATGGGCATTGAAAGCAGACGACAATGGTCCATAGCATATTGATTATTTTTGTAATCGGGAATATTCATGAGGAAATAAGTGACTAGCAATGATAGTAGTTATGCTCTCATCATATCCAGTAAGTCAAAAGGATAAGGGTTAATTCCCCTTTAATCCTAATCATTTTCCCCTACCCCTAGCTCCAGGCTGCTGGACGAGGTGTGACCTGCAGGCTAAACAGATGATCCTTTAAATAAATTACCGCATCCATAATAAGCGGTGTTCACAATACATCATGCCTTGCATCATCTCCATGATCACTATCATTATACTTATTATTATAATATAATTATACTATACTTATTATTATAAGTTATTTCTCATAATCACTGCTCTTCACCTGTATAGCTTCAGACCGCTGGTCGGGGAGTGACCCGCAGGCTGCAGCGGCTGCTGATGGACCAAAGGGCATTCACCACGTCCAGTGCCTCGGACCACAAGATTGTCCGCGAGATGAAGGAGAAAATGGCCTACGTTTGTGAAGGTGAGAGAATGATGAAGCAGTGAATATCACTTTACTGTGGCGTAGCTATTGGGGAGGGGGCACAGTACAGGCCACCCCTCCCCCAATCAGTCCGACCATTATACGCCACTGGTCACTATAAAGCCCAACGCAATGCACAGAGCTGGCTCGACCCGATCCGACTGCTTTTCAGTCGGATCGGCTCAGTATGCCTTGCCCCATGACTCCGATTTTGCGAATCGAGAGCCAGTCGGGGGTCATTCGAGGCCGATTCAATAATGTTGAATCGGTTCCGATTGATCGAAACCGCCTCTAGCCTGACTGAGAACCAGTCGGATCGAATCGAGTCGACTCTGTGTGCGCTGGGCTTTACCAGTACCTACTGTTATCCTGTCGTGACTGTAAAGTACATGGTTCCTGTTGGCCTAGAATGCTATAGGTGAACAAAATTAGGATGTTTGGTTTAAACATGTCGCAAGTGAAAGTACTAAACCTTTATTTTTACAAATTTTATGAAACTTCAAGGAGTTTAATCTGTACTCTGCCGTAGATTGTATTATATTGTAAGAAAAGAATTATGATAGCAACGAGCCAGAGATAACGAACTCTTACGGTCATGTTTCTTTTATAAATCGACCCTTTTTTCTAGTGGATGCAGACAGTGGAGTACGTCAGGCGCAGTTTCTTTTTCTGATCTAGATAGCGAAGTTATGGCGATGGATAGCAAAACCGTCACAAAGTATTATGTCCAAGACGGGACCCTGTCAGTTTGGTGTCCCTACGAAGAATTGATATGTTTTTTCCCGTGCAGTGAGATAAAAATGTACTTTCAACATCTTCTTCTTCTTTTTTTAAAACCAGATTACGATAACGAAGTTCTGGCGATGGACGGTCAGGCGCCAAACCAATATGTCCTCCCAGACGGGAAATCGGTGTCCCTACGAAAAACGGACCTCTTCAAGTGCACCGAGATGATATTCCGCCCCTCTCTCGTTGGTCTGACCCACCAGAAAGGGGTCATGCAGATCATCGAAGAGAGCATTGAAAAGTAAGACTTTTCAAACAATACCATTTGATGTGTTTGTGTGTCAACTGGTCGAATCAGTGCAATTATGTAATAATGTTTTGCGGGGGGTCTACAAAAGAAATGACCTATTTGTCTTGTTTTGCCCCCACTAATGCAGTTTAAAGTAGATTTGTCGTCAAAATATTATTATGCAAGATGTGTTGACGACCTTTCCTTGCCACTAATATCTGCTTACTTAATTGGATGTATAGCCATTGAGGTATCATTCTGACATCTCGAATCTCTCCACCTTTTCAACACCCTACATTATCCCCATCTCCCCTCCCTTCCCCCGTCCCTCGCCGACCCAAATCAACTGCAGATGTGACACCACGTTCCTGGAAAGCGTGGATCCCACCATTATGCTTGTGGGGGGCAACACCAAGCTGAGCGGGTTCTCGGAGCGGCTGCAGAGCGAGCTAAACGAGGGCGGTCTGAAGCAGACGGTGATATCACATGACAACCGTGACGTCATGACGTGGATAGGCGGCGCCATTCTGGCCTCACACTCGAGCTTCGCGGAGCAGTGGGTCGGAAGCGAGGATTACGACGAGATCGGAGCTTCGCTCGCCCACAGGCAGTCCCTCTGTCCATAGCATTTCGTAATGGTATCCAAGATCATGGCGACAATGAACTTTTATATATATAAACAGTCATTGAAACAGTCGTAAGAAGCTACAAGCGGTAGAGATCAGAATTCAATACATCATCCTATAATAACACTATTCTGGATTCCAAGATGGCAAAAAGGGAACTTAAAGGGGACCACCAGGCAAAGAACGACACATACTTATATGTGTTGGTACCGTTTTGTGATATCAAATAGATACCAAGCAGTTTACAAAGGGTTGTGTAATTCATAAACAATGCAATAAATTACCACCACTTACGGAACCACTATTATTTCGTGGTTCCGTACGCGCCAAACATTTGCGAGTGCGCCAATTCTATTCACGCGTACGTTTGGAGACAATAGAATCCGGACGATTCGTTCGCTCTGCACAAAGGTAGTCTTCGTATATGCAGACCCATGTATGCATGCTTTGTAATGGTGATACGTTTTCCATTTATATATTTTTTCTGGAAACATATTTTTCTGAACTTTTTGATGGAATATACTACTAAAGATGTTACTTTTCATATATAAGAAAATTATTTTTGGGTGGTGGTACCCTTTAAGCAGTCATTGAAAAAGTTATATCCTTTTATTAAGAGGTAGGAATCTGAACTCGGTGCATATTCTTAACGTTAATTTATTCATACTTTTATTATCCATAATCCCCTCTTTCATGTTCATACTTTCAGTTGTTAAATTATTATATAGTTTATCTTATGGCTCATTACCGATACGAATCTCAGTAAACAAACTAATTGCCACGACATCACTGTAAGGGTGCCTATTTGGTTTTATTTACGTATGTTTACTCTAATTTTAACTGACAATGGAGATACAATTTTCATTTAATTTCTGATCACCTCAATTATAAATCTCCCACTCATTGCAATGAGATTAATTTTCTATTTGCAAAACCGGAGTAAATATTCAACAACGTATTATCATAGTTCGAAGAGTTTATGTAGGGTTATAGTAAACACAAAATACAGGCATATACACGAAATAATGTATAGTCGTATACAGTATTGTCTCTAACATAAGTGTACCATATGTAATATTGGAATACATACAAACTTAAACGTGTTCAAAGTGTTATTGAGGTTGAAGTATTGCGTTGTTACAGTGCATTTAGTAATGCAAACAATAACAGGGCTTGACGTCATATTTATTAAGTTTTCATACTTACTTTCTTTCTTTCATCCATTCGTTTTATTGCGTTGTGTGACGTACTTGCCTCCAATAAAGCACTTGTTTGTAACCATGTCATCAGTTTTCTCTTCAATATAATATATTAATATATCGACAATTCATTGTACACACACATTTATCACGGGTAGTATAGGTTTTCCCATTCATTTTAACACTATTGTCATTCAATTTCATTAATTCGTCATTCAATTTCGTCCCGAGAAACCAACAGAGCGTAAATCCCAACTTCAATTTCGTCAATGGTCATTCTATTTCGTCATTGGTCAACCAATTTCAAATATTTCGCATTCAAAATCGTCAATTGTCATTCGAATTCGTCTCGGTCACTGAGCGGGTGATGAATGTTAAGTTCAATTTCGTCATTGTGCAAACAATTTCGTGAATTTGTCATTCAAATTCGTCAGGTGGTATAGCCTTTTGTTGGGATAGGAAAACCAGTGTGTGTGTGTGTGTGTATGTGTGTGTGTGTGTGTGTGTGTGTGATGTGTGATGTGTGTGTGTTTGTTTGTTTGTTTGTTTGTTTGTTTGTTTTATTTCCAAATCAAGATGAAACAAAATAAATAAAAAGTCCAGTTTGATTTACTTCAAATCTCTTACAAAATATATAAAACAAAACATAACAACATTACATATATTTCTATACAAAAATATATAATTGAATGAAGATATGTTTTAAACGTATGTGTGTGTGTGTGGATGTGTGTGTGTGTGTGTGTGTGTGTGTGTGTGTGTGTGTGTGTGTGTGTGTGTGTGTGTGTGTGTGTGTGTGTGTGTGTGTGTGTGTGTGTGTGTGTGTGTGTGTGTGTGTGTGTGTGTGTGCGTGTGTGTGTCTGTGTGTGTTACCCCCTATATAATTAATGTTACAATTTAACAATTACATCAAGACAATTTATAACAGAAAATTACCTCCTAAATACATAGGACGAATTTGAATGGAGTTTTGACGAAATTGGTTGCCAATTGACGAAATTGCTTTCGCTTTTATGTGTTCAGCAACTGTGACCGACGAATTTGATTTGCAATTGACGAAAATGTGTGCCTAATGACTAAATTGTGTGGTGATTGTGTTAAATTGATTGACGAAAGACGAAATTGAAGTTGGGATTTCCGCTCTGCTGGTTCCTCGGGACGAATTTGAATGACGAATTAATGAAATTGAATGACAAAAGTGTTAAAATGAATGGGAAAACCTATATTATAATTGGTAACATTTTTGGAGGAAAATTGGTAACAAATATTAGAGCCTAAATATTAGAGGTTGTGCGTGCTTGTCCATTATGAGTCTAAGGGGCTGGTAAAACAAACAAAAAATGTTAATTCAAAGTTATTATGTAAACAATTTTGATCGGTAACGCTCCTCCGAACGACGTGTGTATTTTTGTTTTCAGTTACAATAAAATGTTAGACCATTTTGTAAGTATAGACAGTTAAACTGAAATTAAGTGCCAATCCAACTAACGGTTTGAACACAACAATATTATAACCAAGTACCTATAATTACCACCCTAGCTGTTTAATATTTATTCCGAATTTTCTCCCTCTATATTGAAACATATATTGCCAGATATTTTACGCGCCAAAGTATGATTGATTTGATTGTGATGATGAAATGTTCATATTATTCTTTAAAAAACGTTATTATCCCAAATTAGTCCAAATTTGAAAGATTGCAACCTTGTGGATTGGTGTATCGATTATTCCCTCTGGCAGATATAGTATGCAGTCATAATTATCAAAGTCATACTATTTATCTCATGATTATAAAAAATATCAATTTAAATAATATATAATTCAATCACATCAAAAATTGCATCATTATTTATCATTATTGCTTCGTATCGTCAATATTTTGTAAATATATTATTCATATTGATATATAATAGGTTTAACAAACCACATTATTTTATTTAGTTGAAACAGTCTCTATGTATTCAAATTACGGAAGTGCCTTATGTGAGGAAACACAACCAAAGTCGTACTTACCGTATACGGTATAGACATGTACTGGATAACATAAATAAAGATTTGAAGCAATATTTAGCCTGGTGTGCTATTGAGATGACTTTGCTAATTTGTGAAGAAAACAAATTATACAACTATCGATTTGGCTAGCAATACAAAGGCAGAAGAGATAAACTCTGGCGAGCAGAATCTGCAAAATTAATTGTAGAATGATGTATTATACATGTTTTGCTTTCTTCCAAATGTATATAGTATAATTATATATATGAATAAGTAGGAAGCCATAATGCATTACAATGCGGTGACCAATACATTTAATGATTTATAGTGTTGTTGTTTTTTAGTTATATGATGTATAGATACAACCACGCACATGCTATATTTGATATTAACTATTTCACAGAAGAATGAAACGTCAGTGGTCTTTTTTTTCTTTTGCAAAATGTATGAAAGTTTCATCACTAGAGAGTATAATGTAAGATAAGCATAAAAACAGCATACAAATGAATTGATGTTCTTATAGCAATCGTAGACCGTGTGTGTACGCAAAAATACTTGTATTCACTTGCTTTGCCATTAACTTTGTCACTGTTTTGGAATGTTTTCAACATTAAAGTACATTAACCAAAAGTTTGTTTCAACCGAGGTGGTCATTTCGGGCAATTTACCAAATCGTTGAATTGCTATTTGGTTTAAATTTGTTTGTTCTATACACTACTATTGGTCTACAGCAATTTAGTCTACACCCCAATTCAGAAAGGTCCACTTTTTGCCGGTCTTGGGTCCGCTTTTTACCGGTTTCGACCATCTTAACCAATGGTCTCGGACCCCCCCCCCCCCCCCCCCTGATTACAAAACGTGTAACCATTGGTCTCGGCCTTGACCTCGACAAATTTTGCCGACGGACACCCCTGCCACCACCACCCGCTTACACGACTCTCAACCAGTGGTCTCGGTCCCGTTTTTGTAAATTACCCACCCTAAAACCCTAACCCGCCCCCCCCCCCCCCCCTCCCCCCTTGAAATGACATTTCCATTGGCCAAACAGATCATTAAAATGACGATAAGATCATATGGAGAGTATAGACAAAGGGGTATAGACCCAATAGCCCAGGTAGCAAACAAACGTTGGACCAATGCTGGCCATTTTTGTTCGCAACGTTGCTCCAACGTTGACTAGCAACGTTGGACCATTGATGTTTGTGTACGCCCAAATGACGCTGCTACAACGTGTTGGACCAACGATGGACCATTATCGATCCATCGTTGGTCCAACAAGTTTGTCCAACGTATAATGGGTTTCTAACGTTGGACCAACGTTGGTATCCAACCAGATTTCAACTTCCACGGAGTTGCGATAATCCAACGTTAATCCAACGTTGGACCAACGTTGGTATCCAACCAAATTTCAACTTCCAAGGAGTTGCGATAATCCAACGTTGGACCAACGTTGATATCCAACTAGATTTTAACATCCAACGAGTTTCGAGATTCCAACGTTGGTCCAACGTTGGCTTGCTACCTGGGAATATTAGTCTAAATGGCTATAGGCTCAGAAAGCTGTAAACCATTCTGCCCTTCCTGATACATTTAAATCTTTAAAGTGATAGTTGAGTTTTGGTATAGAGGGCGCTGCACAAAATAATCTTTTTGTGAGATAATGAAAAACTGAGCATCAAATTTGAAAGCGCATACAATATTAATGTCAGAATAAAGATTATTTGATCAAAATTGATTCAGAGATGGCTGAAATATCCATAAATATTACCATTTGTAATTATTGCGGGACCCCACAATGATTCAATAATTTTGAACCAGCCGTTGAAAAAAAATGCTTACCTACACTTTTCAAAAATTTACAAAAGATGTTTTTAAATAGTTGTTGATGATCTCTCTAATCATTATTTTAACAAAACATCACATGCACAATTTTAAAATTAAAAATGGTTGAAACCAATGTCCCGAATTCTCATCAGTGGCTCAACTTAAGCCCGGCCTAAAAAGACAAAGACTACCGGTAACCAGTTAAACCATTTTGCACCTGCAGACCTATTGTCTTGTTGTTATTCGCCACCGGAGATATTCTAAGTTTCCTTTCATTATACAGTCAATCCCTTGGGTTCTGCTTATAGGCATCTGGACAATGGGCCCCTTGAAATTCAGTCATAGTATAGTCGGTCATCAGCCAAATTGCGTCCTGGATCATCCAGGACATTGTATTGCTGGTTACCGGTTATACTATTACTGAAATAGCACGCAGCCCTTTGTAAATTCCTAAGAAGATTGACTGGATAATGAAAGGAAGAAATTTGTATATCTCCGGTGGTGAATAGCAACAAGCAAATAGGTCTGCAGGTGCAAAATGGTTTAACTGGTTACCGGTAGTCTTTGTCTTTTTAGGCTGGGCTAAAGTTGAGCCACTCATGAGAATTCGGGCCATTGAGTTTTTAGAGAGCGCCTCTTTGAGTTTTAACGGCTCTTTTTTTAATGATAACAGGCTTTTTACTAAGTCGTTTGTAATTTGTAATACCTTTCAAGCATGGTGAGGTTATAACTATTAGTTTGTAATGTAATGGTGCAGGTTTTGGTTACTAAAATTCAGTTTGACCAAACTGTACTCTCTATACCAAAACTCAACTATCCCTTTAAAGCAAGACAAGAACATTTCGTAACAGGAATCGCAGTACACATACACAACACTCGGTACTTGGTAGGTTAACCCTCCTTAAATACACAATTCATGTCTCTCACTTGAAATGATCAGAGTCCACTGAAGCCTGAGTTATCTTTGTTACACAAGAAGTGATATCACAATTTTATTCTGAATACTATGACAAAATATGTAAAGAAATAACAACAATTCCACAAGATTTCACAAATAACACACAGTATTCATAGAGTACATTTGCATTCACTACGATTTCCATAGCATTTCTTGCAGCAAAACATATTCAATTTGTTACATCTCTGTTCTGACAAGAAAGACAAGACGAAAACCAAACCACATCTCTCAATAACTTGAACATTCAGTAATAGAAATAAAATAACAATCTTGGAATAGAAGAAAGTAGTACCTTTTCTGATGAAAACCAGCGATGGAAAGTAATAGTTGTACTCTTGTAATGCGTACTTTTGGGGATATTACTGTACAAATATGAACCAATAACATCTCTCTATTGATAAAAAGAGAACAAACCAAAACCTTACAACTCTCATTAATTCCAACATTCAGTAATAAAAATGAAAGTTCTGAAACAAAAGAAAGTAGTACTTGCTGACTTGTAGTGCTGGAATGCCATTGTTGACATACACAAGGACATCACTGTACAAATATGTTTGCTTCTATAACTTAAAGATACATCACATGAGTAGAAAATAATAATAAGTTTTTCCCCCTTTCAGCCGATAAGATATTTAAAAGTATTTCACAAATAATTCAAGTCTTTGTGAAAGACCATCAATGTACTGTATCTCCATTATGGGATCAAATGAATGTTCTATCAGGTCTTTCCAAAAACAATTAGAATTCTTTCATATTTGATCTTGCCAATAAATGTAAATCGCAAAACACCAACATTGTTATAGATACCTCAAATAAACAAGTACATTTGTGAACAAATAAAATTTAAAAACATGAAATTTTGCATTAACATAACCGCAAACATATTATTACCTGTACACAATGAAATTTTTATCATAAACTTAGAAGCCCCCCGTGACTATTTAGGTGACAACTTAGAATAAAGTACAAACATATCACTTGAAGGAAAACAAAACTAAAATATAGGTTTTCCCATCTATTTTAACACTTTTGTCATTCAATTCTATAAATTAGTACTTCAATTCTCGAGAAGTCCAGAGAAGCCGAGAATGTGCCAATGCCAACTTAAGTTTCGTGTTTTGTCTACCAATTTAACAAAAAGTCCATTCAATTTAGTCATTTGTCACACATTATCATCCATTACAATTCAAATTCGTTAGTCACAGATGTGTTCAGCAACTGTGACCGACGAATTTGAATTGTAATTTATGAAAATGCGTGACGAACGACTAAATTGAATGGACTTTTTGTGAAATCTGTCGACAATGGACGAAATGAAGTTGGCATTGGCACGTTCTCGACTTCTCGGGAGGAAATTGAATTACAAATTTACATTGAATGACAAAAGTGTTAAAATGGACGGGAAAACCTATATTACTGAATCCATATTCTCTTCTTTTGAGCAAGCACACTTTGAGTTTTTTTTAATTCATATACATTTAATAATATTTATCTTTAACTCTAATAGTTTATGTCTTAATTGTAAACTAGAGCATATTAAATGATGAAGCAAAATGCAGTTAACTAAAGAAATTATCAAATAAAAATATCTTTGCATAAGAATCTATTTGGCTTGCATAAACTTAAAGTATCTACAGTGCATGAGTTTTCTTTAAAAATTGGGTCATTGTCGTGTCTATACCCAAAACACAAACAAATATGTGTAAATAAATATTAATTGTAATACACGGCATACCGGATTATGAAGAAAAAAAACTTATTGTATTATAGCAGTAGTATATAATGTACATTAGTTGTAACAGATTCCAATTCCACCAAATACTTTCATGTTTTCAAGCAGAATTTTCAAATAGAATGTTTTCCTTTCTAAATTAGAAAACAAGTTTTCCAGCCTGCGTTATAACATAAAGATAATGCACAAATCCCATCAGAAACGAAAGACGAGGATGAATAAATATTTTATAATCCAGCCTACATGTTAATGAAAGTAACTGAAAATAAATGAAAAGGTTTAATGCTGATATATATTTTTGGTACCTAATATATTGTGTTAGCAAACAGTGTACATGAACATGTTTGAAACATAACATAAAATTATATAAATAATATGATATGCCTTAATAATAATACTTTGAACCTCTACAAATCAATGTACATGTATATTAAGCAAGGAATTTGAATGTAATTATTCATGTAGTACACACAAAATAACTAGAAATGGTACTGCACAACTGTACAGAATATATAATTGTGATAAATAATTGAAAAAATGTATGCTCTCATTTGAAAATTCGACATAAGTATACTGTATTTCATTAAAATACAAGACAACACAAATAATGTACATGTTTTGTAACTTATTCACTCATAGAAAGAAAAAAAACAGGTGATATCTACCACAAATGTACAAAATGATATACAAAACTTTATAAGAATATGTGTACATACAACTTATCAGCCCTCCAATATGTAAACAACTAATTAATATTTATAACTAGAGGATATTTATCTTCAACATTAAAATAAAAAATAACAGTATTTTTGTTTTATGTAATTACAAGTCGTAGTTACAGAATAGCATAAATTATAATTATTCTCTTTTACAAAAACCTGACTGTCAAAAATTATGATTGAAAATGAGCTAAGAAAAATAAGCTTCGCCGGGAATCGAACCCAAGACCTCCAGATTGCTAGACCGGTGCGCAACCTTCGAGCCACAAAGACCCTTGAATTGTCAACAATTATGGTGGTAAACAACAACAGTGAAATTAATATGTAAATGCACCTCAATTCTAGTGACAATAAGCCCTACTTTTGGAGGTTACGTTACAGATTCATCATCTTTGTCAGAAATATGAAAATAACAGAAACAATAAGAAATGCACATTGGCTTGTATGTACTCCAAAGATACAATGATGATCTATATATTGTATATACATACATTGTGGGCAAAGTAAAGTCACAAGTTAAACTTTGTCTTGAACCACCGTCAGAAATTAGGGAATGCTTCTTGCATAAAAACAAAAAAATACAAAATGTAGATACTTGCCCTATTAAAAAAATTAATCTAAAATCTGTTAATATCACAAAATGATGACCTTCTATGCATTGTATAAGTGTTATAATTTTGTTTTAACATGATGTTCCATAATCTGCTATGAAGACCAATAATTATATTTAGCCTTTGCTCAGGGACAATCACATTTAAACTGACTTCATGAACTAATGTTTCATAACTCCTGTAGCACCATACAGGCAAATATGTTACACCTACATTATATATTTATAAGTTTTCTGTTGTAAATTCAATAGTTTTCATATACAATAAATGAACAGGGCTTTAAACTTTTTTCTAGGGTAGAACAAGATCCCTATAATTTCATGATTTCTAAATAAGTCATGGTCAAATCTCATGACACCAAAATTATTTGGGGAATTGATAAATGTATATATTTTCTATTTTTTATTTAAATACATGATTGTACCTTTGGCACCTGTATACCACAATCCCCAATAATGATTTAAATGATTAAATCCAGGGTATAAACAGGGCTGATTTTGCCCCCTAATTTTCAAAATAGCCCCCTGAAATCAGTAGGTAGCCCCTAAAATTACCATAGAGTATTATGTGAAATATTTTGTGATATCCATCAGATTGAAAAAGTAGCCCCCTAAAATTGAAAATTATTTCCTGCATTGTTTAAATCACTCGACCAATTTTATATCATAGACATTATACTGTTCGGTACATATACATGTATTATTCATTATTAACAATAGCAGACATCTGAGCAGGGCAATTTTAAAACGATATTGCCCTCGAAGCTGAGTAAGCCAACAAAACTACGGGTGAAAAAAAATCTTATTGCCCACTCAGAAAAGTCAATGGGATTTTGTGTGCAATTTGCCGGTCAATAAGATCACACAGTAAACCAATGGACAAAATCTTATTGCCCGCTCAGAAAAGTCAATGGGATTTTGTGTGTAATTTGCCGGTCAATAATATATCCGAGTATGAAGGCGCGCTAACAGCATATGAGTGCGCAAAATCATACGCGCGTTTATTATTGATTTGCGTGTGTCTAATTATGACGTAATAATGTGTTGGCATCTCTGCTATAGTTTACGCGCTAGCTAAGTAATGATTCTTTACAAACTGGGTTGAAGATGTATGCATTTTGGTTAAAACTTGAAGTTTAAACATCGTTCAATAATTGTAAGAATTGTGCAATTTGTACCCTTTAAATTAATATATTGCATGTTTGCTCGAGATGTCTGATTAGTTAATAATGACAATATTGACTGGACTTTCGGGCTACACTACAAATATTGCCCTCACTAGATCCATATTGCCCTCGTCTTCGACTCGGGCAATATGAATCTAGTTCAGGCAATATTTGCTGTGTCTCCCTCAAGGCCAGTCAATATTCTTTAAATATTACCAGGATGCAAATAACTTGTGATGGTCCCGAACACCTCACACTTTCAACCATGATTTAACCTACATTATAATGGTGGTGGGGCATTCTTGAAATAAGTTGATGATACAAAAAGTAGTCTCTGCTCAAGGCTGGAATTCAGAAAGGCTAGTAATCCTCTTTTTTAAAGTGAATGTACAGTGGTACTGTAAGGGGTTAATCTGGCCCTATAAATATTTCTAAAGACGCACAACATCACAACGCAAATAGTCTGTTTGATGTCGCATTATCTAAATCTTCATTCAAATCTTTTAGAGATAATGCCATCAATCACAAAGTCTGTTTGATGTCGCATTTTCTAAATCTTCATTCAAATCTTTCAGAGGTAATGGCCAATGATCAAACAGTGTGTTAGGTCTTGCATTGTCTGTAGATTCATTAACATTACCTGTTAGAATCTTCTAGATACTCATGCCATTGATACAAAAAAAAGTCTGTTTGATGTCGCAATACAAATATCTGTTGCATTATTCATATATCTTGAGATACATGTACATGTACATGCTATTAATCAGGTAGTATGTTGGATTTCGCAATACACGTACATGTATCTGTAGCTTCATTTAGATCTAGAGATACATGCCGTTGATCAGGTAGTCTGTTGGATGTCGCAATACACATATCTGTAGCTTCATTTAGATCTAGAGATACGTGCCATTAATAATCGGGTAGTCCGTTGGATGTCGCAATACACGTATATGTAGCTTCATTTAGATCTAGAGATACATGTACATGCCATTAATAATCAGGTAGTCTGTTGGATGTCGCAATACACGTATCTGTAGCTTCATTTAGATCTAGAGATACATGCCATTAATAATTGGGTAGTCTGTTGGATGTCGCAATCTACGTATCTGTAGCATCATTTAGATCTAGAGATACATGCCGTTTATCAGGTAGTCTATCTGGATGTCGCAATACACGGATCTGTAGCTTCGTTCCAATCTAGAGATACATGCCGTTAATCAGGTAGTCTGTTTGGATGTCGCAATAGCAATACACGTATCTGTAGCATCAGTCCCATCTAGAGGTACATGCCGTTGATCAGGTAGTCTGCGTCCTGCGCGTTGGTCTTGAGTCGTCCGTAGCGAAGCCTCTGGTTCATGTAGCGCAGCCTGCAGCCGACCATGAGCAGCAGACACATGGTGATGACGAGGCCGATCACCAAGGGGAGGATGGCGCTGCTAGCTGGGGGCATTCCGCCACCCCCACCAGACTGGGTCTGAGCAAATTAGTACATAAGAAATAAGGTTTTCGTGATAAATCCTTGATAATAACAAAATTGATAAACATGTTTAGTTGAGAATGAGAATAATAATAGTAAAAATAATAATATAGGATATTTATATTGCACAATATCCATCTAATATAAGGTGCTCAAAGCGCTTATTATTATCCCTGGTCATTTGGTACAGTTCAGACCCGCACAATGATATTGTACACATTCTCAACTCCCCAGAAGGGCACTATATATAGTCACTTTTTGAACTTTGTAGATAATAGTTGGGAGATTTTTAGAAATCCAATTTAGGTATCTCATATTTTTGTTCAGTAGGCTTGTAGTAATCCAATTTAGCAAATTTGTGAAAAATATTCCCCAAATTAGGAATGATTATAATCTAAACCCCAAACAAACTAAAACAAACTTAAAGTCCAGACTCAACATACAAAATTTACCAGTAACTGGTTAAACCATTGCACCCCTGCAAAATTTTTGCTATAGATCCCATTGGTGGTAGTCATATATGCCACCGGAGCTTTTGAGTTACTTTTCATTAAATTCAATCAATCCCTCTAGTTTGGCTTATGCAAAATGCAAAATGCAAGATGCAATAATATTGGTGACCTGCGATACTATGATTGGACTGTCTAGAGACACTTTGTCTGGAAGCCAATGCAGAGGGATATATCTGCACTGATAATAAAAACAAAGTGCCCTAGTCAAATTTCACAGACGTGTGCGACAGGGTTTAAACAGTTACTGTTCATTTCTGTCTTTTTCTGTCTATTAGACTGGACTAAAGTTGTGCCACTAATTAGAATTTGGGCCAGTATGTATGATAATAGGCCCGTTCTCACTGGCGCAAATAATCGCGATGCACATTTCGAAATTTGTTGCCGTGTGGACAAACAATTTTGAAAAGAATCGCGATGAGGTTCGCGATGCAAATCACGATAAGTTCTGTGATTTTTAAGAAATCATCGCGATTATTTGGATTTATCGTGATCATTTGGCGCCCGCTGCGTGTGTGAACGGTCAACAGAAAAATAATTTCCAAATTCTGATCGCGATGCAAATCGCGCTAAATAAGCCTGTGTGAACGGACCTAATAATGTTCCTAAACTTACCTGATCAGAATGTGTGGCAAAGTTAGCCTCTGCTTCAGGCTTAACTATGTCGATCTTGTCGACCGGTTTGCCGCTGGTTGCGATGACATCCTGTAGAGGCGCTACCACCGTCACGACCAGCTCCAGCTCAGTGTCTGTGTCAACAATGGACGCTGCAGGAGCTGAAACAGAACACAGGGATGTAAGTGGAGCTTTAAAAAAAATCCAGAAACTGGGGGTCCAGGGGGCGGTAGCCCCCTGGCGGGGTTGCAGGGGCAGCGCCCTTGCCCCATAGCAGCGCCCCTGCAGGAAAATTTTGCAAATTTGCCTTTGAACTTTGCAGTTTTTAGTAACATGATGGATAGGTTTTGATTGTAATTTGTAATTACGGACACGTTTGTCGATCAAACAAAAAAAAATAAAAATAAAATAAAAAATTTAATTAAATTAAAACAAATTAAAAAAAACAAACAAAAAAATTTAAAAAAACAAACAAAAAAACAGAATTTTATAAAAAATCCGGATTTCCGTCAAAATCCGGAAAACTTACATCCCTGAGAACAATATAAAGAATTATATTACATTACACAATGCTAGAAATTAACCTTTTTGCCTTGTGGCCCAGTCGGGCAAGTCAAATCAAGATTGTTCAACTTTGAGTGGCCCGAAACCTTAAATCTGGTGGCCCCAAACATAGAAAAACATAACAAATTCTGTTAAATTTGGTTGCCCAAATGGTCCAGTAGAATTTAGCCTAGATCAATGAAACTTGGTGGCCCGGAGCTAATTTTTAGTGGCCCCGGGCCAGGGGGCCTATATGCTAATTTTGAACACTGTTACATTGTCAAAATCCATAAAAACCTACTTTGAACTCTAGCGATTCTCACATACCTGGATGAGTTGGTAAATTACCAATAGAAGCACGGAACGGGTTTCCATTTTTTAAATTTCTCTTTCGTTATTTTAAAGACATTTATGATTGAAGTGGTCTGATTTATTACTCGTCTCTATGGGAGTGCAACGGGATAGCGAATATCACTTTGCATTTCCATTTCACACATCACTCGATGGATTAAAGGGATCTAGTAACTTTGTTGAGATGTGCAAAAACTGATGAATGGTTGATGCAATGTATACTGTTGTTATCTCATATGTCCTCAGGGTATTGTGTGAAAATTTCAGGTCAAATGGACAATGTATGGCCAAGTAATGAGCGAAAATGCAAAGTGATATTCACCAACTCACTGCATTTACTTTGTACAGGGATGAAAATCTCGCCCGGAGATTTTCTTATCTAAATACTTCAATCATACATATCTTTGTAATGAAAGGGAAATTTGAAAAACCGAAAGCTGTCCCATGATTTTATTGTTAATACGAATACAACAAGGTATAAAGGAACCGCTAGAATTACAATTTTATTTTGAGGATTTGGACAATGTTACTAAGTCCCTTTAAACAGATCACAGATATACACATTTTTATTACCAACCCTTCGTCAGTTTTTGCAAATGTCATCAAAGTTACTTGATCCTTTTAAATAATTGTAAATAATCCCTACAACAGGACTCAAAACTATCACTGGTCCACTTGCCCACTGGCCCGCGGTCACTAAAAGTGAGCTTTAGGCCACCAAATTTCTTTATTGCCAAAGTTTACTACCCCAACCGGTCTTTTTAATATTTGTCCTTGTTTGGGCCTACCAGATTTTTGTTTCGTGGACCAAATTTGAAAAGGCTCAATTTTACTTCCCCCAAGCAAAAAGGTTCAGGAATGCTTTGACTTAAATCATACTTTCTTTAAGAATGAAGACTCAAAGATTCAAAGTTTCAAGGTTGACGGGAAGCAACAAAGAGATTTCATTTTTTGTTTAAAAGATTAAATCATTAAAATATGTATTAACAAGTAAACACTGTATAAAAGATTAAAAGATCAGGTGCATTCAAATAGGTATACATATAACAAACGTTTAAACAAAAATAAAGAAAATACATTGCAGTTTGCACAGTATGTAAATATAAATGTGTGCAACTAAACTGGAAAACAAACATGAACACAAAATATAAAATGTAACTATCTAGTAACAAAACAAAAAAAACACGAAAGGGAAATATAGGGATGCCAGCAAGTTATATGATAAGAGGATAATTTAACTCTTAACGTGCCAGGGATTTGAATGCTCTATGGCGTTTGTGTGTATTGTAACTCGCAAAAATGCGAGCTTGGCACTCAAGGAGTTCAGTAGGATTTTTACTAAAATGCGCCTGAATGTCTAGTGCAGGTGAACAGGGCCCCACCCCAATTCACGCTTTTGTGTGGTTTTATAAAAAGGTTTATATTGCAAGCAGCACAATAGATTCAAGCAATTTTACATTAATTCTTGCCAACAGAATAAATCAATTTTTGCCATGGATGAGGACAACATTTTCAGAATCATGCTGCCAATCTGGAAGTGGAAATTTGTCATTTATGTTTATACAATTCTATGAGAATAATGCTACATTGGTAATGACCTAGTATCCATGGGTTAATATCAATATATGCACTGTACATGTATGCACAACATGTTAGCATTAGGAGTATTACTTGTTAAATGACAAATATCTACGGAAAAAACATAAGAATTGCTTTAAATTAAAGCTCCAATGACAGTTTTGGGAAACCCGTATTTAGAAAAAAATTCACTAAGAATCATATCACTTAAATTACAAGTTATATTGACATGATGGTAAGATATGTATGCAAGTGTAATTGGTTGTAATACTGTTGTGATCGTAAACTAAGCTTTTAGAATACCAACTAATTAATAGAAAATTGCTTAAAGGGGCCCTGCAATCCAAATAAATTAGCCTTTTAAAAGTTGTCAACATAGTTTTATGTCACTATTCCAGTCAAATTATGTACAACAAATTACTGAATTGAGAAAAACATTACAATTTGTACCAGAATCACAGCATTTCACGACTTGATATGCCCCGCCCCTCAAAAAAGTGCCGTTCTCGGCGATAGAGGGCTTGGATTTGTGACGTCATTGCAGGAGATTGTAAGGCTTTGGTGTGCAATTGATGTGTATATAACGCACACTATTATTGCATCAAATGGTAATATAGAGCATTAAAACTGTAGAAATCGGAACTCTTGTATTCAGTATACATATTACATTGTATATGTAATCAAATGTGTTAATTTTAGGGCGTGCTTTGTTATAATTTCCATTTTTCGAGCAAATAATAACCTCTTTTGGTGAAAATCCAGTAGCAGACGAAAAACTGCCTAGGCTTATAAGAACATACCCTTTTGCGTTTTACGAGTGTGCTATCCTGCTAATACGACAGCGCCCACTTGTACGAACGACTGGTAAACGCATCCAGCTTTCCGTGATTGAGATCGTACGGTGCGCCCAGCAAGTACTGAGCTAGCCGATGCGGTGGCCGCCCCGTGGGTATACTGTGCCATACAACAGTAGTTCGCTGCCCGAACCGCCTGCACATAGCTAGCTCAGCTCAGCCAATAGCTGCCGTTATCGCTCACTCAGCTGATAGCTGCCCTATGTAATATTAGATCAGACTAGATACAACAGCAGTGTTGGAGTCATACTTCTATGCATACATAACGTGTACTACGTGTACGGTCGATCGGGTTGTTATGCTGTGATCAGCTGTTTCCGAACAGCTGTTTTACATTGTATTATCTTCGCGTTCAAGTGGATTTGAGAGTTAGCAGCTCTAGCTCAGTGAAATTATTACAATGTCATCATCACGGTGTGTTGTTGCTGGTTAATTACACATACAACAATACGAACAATGAAGATGTGAGCCTTCACGAGCGACTAGTCATTTTAGACGAATGGACTTCAATCAAAGGTGAAGCTTACGAGAGATGACTGGCCCAGTGGAATCGCGATCTGGTGTTATCTGTAGACTGTACTTTCAGACGATGATTTTGAACTAGCTGGGCTTCATTTCATGCCATCAAATTGCCATCAACCAACTTGTAGGAAAGGCCTGTGAGAATTGCCGTTGAGAAACACAAAATGGGGGTAAGAATATGACAACAAGTTGTACTGAAATGAAAACAATATTAATTTAAACGTTCTGTCAACAGTAAAATGATCCAAATCAAAATCCAAAAGCAATGCCAAAGTTCTATTATTCACATAAGAACAACAATTATAGTCTTTCTTGAGGTGATAACTGATGTGATAATTGCAAGATTATGAGGCGTGACATTGCCATGACCATGTCAGATCATTGTCTTGCTTTTACATCAGTTATATCGCATGATAGCTTGTGTGATAATAATTATCAGGCTATAGTTTGATTGTTATATATATTAACCCATTGCTTACAGGAACCAAGTCAGCTTTGTACAGATGTGATTTCACAATCTCTTGTCTTGGGACACAAATTCATCTCACACATCACAGTAGCTTTACATGTATGTAAAACCAAAAATAATAAAATAAAAGATGTAGGTCAGTGTTGGTTTTATATTTCTTCCTTTTTACTGTGTGAACATTCAGGTACCAACGTTTGAGAACAAATTGGAGGCACATTTGCTGAAGGACATGATAAGCTGGGGGAAGCAAACTTCGCTGGAGGCATTTTATGGAGTCCCAATCTGAAGGCATATGGATACAAGGGCATGACAACAAGGTACATGTATGTCTAAATATAATTTCTTATGCCTGCGGTGACTTTTTTTTGAGTAATGCAAAATTGATTCAATCCATCAGATCGACCGTTTCCTAAAATCCAGAATAAAATTTGCATACACTGTTATGCAATCAAATTATTGAATGTGACTAAATGCACAATTATTTATTTCACTTAGGCATTTTAAAGGAGATGCATCATAGAAAGTGGGGCATAACACGACACCATACAACATATATATTTGGAAAAAAAAACAATAGAAAACATCTGGGGGCATTTAAAAAAAAACAAAGAAATAGGTAAGGTGTGCCCTCCCCCCCCCCCCCCAAATAATTTTGCATCCCCCCCCCCCAATCAGTCCGACCACGCTACGCCACTGCCTGAGACATTATGTTTGAATTGACTGTCCGGCCATCCTGTTCTTGTGGTCACCTTATCACAAAAATGAATTTATCATCATCATCGTCATCTTCGTCATCATCATCATCATCATCATAATCTTCTTCTTTGACATCATTATCATCATCTTCTCCTTTGTCATCATCACCATTATCTTCTTCGTAGTCATCATCATCATCATCGTCATCATCTTCTTTGTCATAGCCATCATCATCATCATCATCTTCTTCATCATAGTCATCGTCATCATTTATTATGATGAAATTCATATTTTTCTGCCGTAAACCATATGTGTGGATGTTGCGATGTGCTTATATATTATTTATTTTATTTAGTATAAAAACACTGCATGTGCAACTACTAGGCCCCTTTGTAGAAAGACTTGCAATGTAAAGTAAACAAATATGCTCATTTGAACCCTGTAGACGAGGATTGAGTTGACCAAGCCAAGAGAAAAGGTGATTCAAACAATAAGCATTGTTTTATGAAAATTTACAAAATTTACACCAAAAAAAACTTGTAAAATTGCGAACTTGATATTTCTTCAGATGACCATGGTCTACATAATTAATTTATCTTCTTTTTTTCCTACTAATACATGTAGGGAATATCTCGGTCGTCCTAGCCAACGTCAAATTCGCAACCGACGATAGATGACAACTTCTACCAATGGCGTGAAGTTCAACCACAGGTGCTGGATGGTGACAGCAACCGGGAATCTCGGTCGTCATGTCCCACATCGATCTCCATGACGCGACGACTGACGTCAAGTTTAACAACCGGTGGTGAATGGTGACATCTCGGTCGTCATGTCCAATGTCGATGTCCATGACACGACGACTGACGTCAATATCTCGGTCGTCCTAGCCAACGTCAAGTTCGCAACCGACGATAGATGACAACTTCTTACCAATGGCGTGAAGTTCAACCACAGGTGGTGGATGTTGACAGCAACCGCGAATCTTGGTCGTCATGTCCAATGTCGATCTCCATGACGCGACGACTGACATCAAGTTCAACAACTGGTGGCAGATGGTGACAGCAACCGCGAATTTCGGTCGTCATGTCCTATGTCGAGTTTTTAAAAAAGACTGTGGGCAACTCAAAACACACAATAAGCTCTGCACTAAACTACATGTGAGAAGCTTGCTGCAAACTGAGCGCAACTAACTCCAGAATTTGCAATCTGCATGCATCGGCGGGTCAGATGAACCTTGCATCCATATCCATGCTGCCCTATTTTCCAGATAGTCTATACTATAACACGCTGTGCATGTTACAGTGCATGATACTAACTCAAATATTATTTTTTTCAGTTTGACATTTTATAACAATGTTTATCAATATCTGATTTATTTGTGCCATTTTCTCGAATGGCTTTTTCAGAATGAGTAAAGCAATTTTGCAAGATAATCATAATTCATTACGTCTTTACTGATTGTTTATTTTGTTTCCATGGTTACTGTGGTTCTGGTTTATATCCTTATTTTTCTGATTTTCTGAAATGTGTTGAATAAGAATAACAAGTGAGAACATGATGATTGAAGTCATGGGCGTCGATAGTTACGTAATACCCATTCATCAGGGGGGGATGGATGAATGAATCATCCCCCCCTGATCAATGGGTATCAATGACATATCGACGCCCGTGACTGAAGTTGTGCTTGGACTGCTTGGAGAGAAGATCATGATGCATGGTTGGCATATGAGTGGAATGTGCAGAATGACGGTGGTACAGTGGAACCTCGTTATAACGAGGTCCTTGGGACCATGAAAATTACCTTTTTATATCAGGTTTTGTCATTATATCAGGGTAAAAAAACAAAGAAATATCAAGGGCTGGGACCAGCAAAATGACCTTGTTATAACGAGGGTTTTGTTATCCGACCTCTTTATAACGAGGTTCCACTGTACAATAAAATGCCCACAGTGTTAGGGCATAGATATGGATGTAACAGGTCATTAGAACCTTGATTCATATTCTAAAATAATTCTAATCATCACAGGAAAACATTAATTTTTAATCTATAACCAACCATAGGTATAACCTGTATAATATGATATCATACCTTTTTATAATGTATTATGATAGGTCTTCATTATGTGTGAAATTTTCCATCATTGAAAGAAGTTAAAGTGGTCAAATAAAAAATATAAATTTACTTGAAAAGTCCAAAAGTGGATTTAGTGCCTTTTGGAATTAAAATCTTCATTTATACCCATTTTCTCTTCAATTCCTGTCAAAAGTATACATGCACACACATACACAAACAATTTAACATACTTATTTGTTTGAGGATGTTAGTAGACATGATTTCATGAATATTGATGGTGAGTTTTTTTCTAGTTCGACCACATCCCAAACTGATCCAAATTGCTAAATAATTGAAATTTGTGTTCAAAACAGGCTGCCAAAAAGAACAAAACTTGCAGATTTGTCTTATTTTCATAGAGACCCATCAGCATGCTGCATTGTTTTACAATTGATCGGATATTTTTACTTTAATTCGAGACACTCATAAAAGTGTACCCATTCCCATCCCACATACTGTACACACATATCAAACTTTCACACATTGTTTTGCTGTAATGTGAGCAAATTATCTTTATTACCAAAAAATAAACAAAACATAGCAATCAGCTTTTTTTCAGTCTGAATTTCGTAAACAAACTACATGTAGTAGCCAAGGTAAAATTCACATGTAAGATAGTCATGAAAATGGATTATTATGGAATTTACTCACTCCATAAGTAAAATATTCCCAAAATAATCAGCAGATGGAATGTAAGTAAGATGTGACCATAATGGTATTCCTGTGCTGAAGGAGATTTGCAGAGAAATGTCACTTTGAAAATGTTATAAATAGTCTGTACAGCCTACAGGTTAGAAGTGCCAGTAGATGATCGTGATGCGAAGGATTCCTGAAGCCTGTATATGAGTCTGAAGGGAAGGTTGCCCTATCCATCGTTACGGCGCAGGATGGTAGTGGCACTCTCACCTGGCACCCCAGATAACCCCAACACCACCGTGCCATTTGCCTATAGGCAGCATGATTGTTTCTCCTGGGAAACGAGCAATAGAAAGAGAAAAGAAAAGTTTGTGAGAAAAGGTATTACAAAAATCTAATTGTATGACCCACATGAGTGCTTATTAATCAGTTGTTATTAATACAATGTGTAATATACAGGGTCTTGTATGGTAGTTCTAAATGTCTTTATGTACACGGACTGTATCATAGGTGTACCCGGAGGTGGAGATGGGGTGACCAAAAATTACTGTTTGGGGGGATTGAACCCCCCCTTTTCAACGTGCATATAATCTTGGTCTTGCCCCCGCCCCCCCCCCCCCCCCCCCCCACTAACAGAATTCTCAACCAATGGTCTTCGTGTCAAAAAGTTTTGAAGGTACTTCGTCTCAGCTTCAAAGATTTTCTACGAATACCCCTCCCCCCTCGCTAACAGAAATTTGGCTGACGAAATAACCCCCCCCCCCCCCCTTGAAAATATCCTGGGTACGCCACTGCACTGTACATATCAGGCATGGTTAAAAGTACATTTACAATCTTTAAAAAGTCCAACCTACTCATTAACTGATGCGTTCATCTTCGTATCCTTCCCGTAGATATTGTTGGCGGAACTGATAGCATGCAGTCTCCAGCACTGCATGCAAATTCCGAAAACCTGGGTGCTCTGTGATGCAGTCCAGGGTCTTCTCATAAGAGTTCACCTTCTCCACCACCTGCAGGATCTCCTTGCAACATGTGAACTCTTTCACCGTCGGTATGGCCGAGCAGCCTCCAGCATATGAACACCTGCAAATTGTAGAAATGTGCAAATTGATAGCTTATTTATACCTCTTCAGTACAGCAAATTATAGTCCATATACCGTATATTGCAGTAGTGTTTGAAGCTTGAGCAACAGAGCGAGCCTCTAAACATACTAAATGCTGCTTCAAAATACATTATCTTTATTATTTACAGTCCTATCACCATTTAGTACTTTATATCTTGTGTCTGTTGCAGCGTAGCTGTAGTGATCCCCTTGTAGTTGTAGGGGTGCGTTGGCCTGTGCCCCGCCCCTATGCCGGGCCGACTGCGCTAGCTCAATAAGGCCATGCAACGGGCACAGGTAATTGAAATCAGTACAGTATCAAATCGCTCGGATCACCTATAGTATCCGATGAATTTTACACCGGGCCGAGATACACATTCTGTAATTAGCCACTGAATCTGACTTATAGTTATAGCCACTGAATCTGACCCATAGCCACTAATCTGACCTATAGCCACCATCCTAGGGTCAGGGTATAGGGTTAGGGTTAGGGTTAGGTTATGTTTTTGTTTTACTGATAGTATAGCAATGTGTATCTCGGCCCGATGTCAAACTAGTATCCGATTATGCCCATGGCCATGCTTATCAATTCTATCCAACGATCAGTACATTCTCTGCTATTATAGATTACAAAATAAGCAGTTAATATCTTACGATAATATCATCATAAATTGTAAAATTGAAACTCACCAACTGTTGTTTCCAATCCTATTTTCCTGGTCGGCCTGCTGAGTGCTGGTAGTGACTGGTACTCGGAAGCTTTATCACGATCGCCGGTACGCGTATCCGCCGAGGCTACGGGTGCAGATTAGTACGGCTGTACACCCGCTGGTCAGAGTTGCAGCTGCATTGCCATCTTCCTCTTCCACCTCAAAATGTAACATTTCAGCATCTGATATATCACTCCCAATGTCATAGTCTTGCTCGTTATCACTGCCTGATAAATCACAGTTGAATTCATCTATTGGGAATTACATTTATTTGCTAAATTAAGCAATTTTCCTTGAGTACTTCAGCGAGAACATGTAATAGTACACAAACGATGCGAGCTGCAAGAATGTAAACAACACAGGCTCCTGCAATGACGTCACAGACCTCACGTAATTTATGCAGACTCGAAGCTGCTCTTGGACAAATTTCACGGGTCGTTCCCGATAGAGATATTGGAGTCAGATTTTTTTATAATGCGTTTTTTTCGAAGAAAAACTCTTGTCATTATCGAATTCTGCGTGGAAAACTATGTTAGAGTGTTGAAAAGTCAAATTTTGCTCCTTTTTGACCGCAAAGGCCCTTTAAATATATAACATGGGCCCAGGGAAATTGCTAAATTATTTTCTGATCGATTTCAGGTACCATTAATTGAAGCAAAATTTGACAGTCTATTTTGGGGGGCTTCCTAAGATTCTCATTGGGGCTTTACAGTTTAGTATTAAAGGAAACATGCACTTGTAAGGTGATCCAAGATGAAACTGAAAAAAAATAAAGATATATATCGGCTAAGGATAAACAGAAAATGAAAAGCAAACTATAATTAAAATCTATTTATAATAATAGTAATTATATATTGTACAAAATGTACCAGCATGGTTTTGCCCTTTTGGCCTGCTGTGATCATCATAATCATGGGAGGAAGGGTCAATATCCCTGTAGTTCTCCTCTTTACTGAGGACATAGTCGTAGTCTACCGGTAAGGCCTCCTCCTCCTCCTCCTCCTCCTCCTCCTCATCATCACCAATATCACTGCTGCGCACATAGTACTGCCAACCATTCCACACATCTGACAGCAAGCGGTGACAGTTTTTATCGAAAGAGAGGCATAGTGAATGATAGGGGAAAACAGATATTAAGGAAAAGTGTGGTTACAGTGACGGTTGGAGCAACTTTACATTCGACCTTTGTGCAGTGTGTAGTCAAGTTTAGCCTTTCTCTGGCCCAGGTCACCATCAAACATCATTGCCCTATTTGTTTGACGAGTCCACTAAAAAACAGCCTTGAGGCCGCACTTGACTACAATGCTGCTTGTGTGTACAGTACATGTAGGTGTTAGGTATACCAAGGCTCTTCGAAAGGGATTGCAAAACTAACAAAAGTTACAAGTGATACAGTACAATTTTTTCAGTTTTTAACATTTCAAGAATTATGTACAAAACAGCCAATATCTTCGTGATTTAGTATTCAACGTTTCAAAAAAGGCAAACTAAATGAACAATGCAAGCATGATTTGGGTTTTTGTTTTACATAGATTAGCCTTAGTAGCCACTGGGCAGGGAAAAGCAAAATGTACAAACTTTTGGTAACTTCCTTTTTTCAAGACTTACTTTGGAATATAATTTTTACCCATCAAACTGTATCATTAAAAGGTTACTAGTCCAAGTTATTCAGGAATACATGTACAAAAATGTCTCACTACCAGGCTAGTACTAGTGTACTGTCAGTACTCGTGATCAATGTGAATTCATTGAAATGTTAACTTAGCTTAAATCATCAACTAATAGTTTACTATAATAATAATTAGATAGTTTACAATTTACACAGCTTAAAGTGAATACAACTCAACACAATACACAGTCAAACTGACAGGGATAGAAAACAGAAATGTATCAAAATAAATTTACACACAGCACAACAAAGCCTGAATAAGAAAATAAAAACACTGATTATTCATGTAAATAATCAGATATATTTGTGTAACTGTAACAACTGTACATACGGTTTCCGCTTGTGTGTGTATTGTTGCATAATGCAGTAGAGGCAGAAGAGGCACCGACTTCTGGGCCCCGTTGCAGAAAGAGATACAATCGATTGTAAGTCAGATCATGTGTTCTAGATGCGCAAATCTGATTGGTTGAAACGCATACATTTTCTGACTTACAATCAATTGTATCTCTTTCTGCAACGGGGCCCTGCAGTTAAAACATACTGAATCGTTACTGATGCACATATTTTGGAACTGTTGGAAGAAAGGTGAAGAAATTACACATGTGTACAAAACATCCACGTACATCAAATGCAAGCTACTGATGTACATGTACATATATACATCAACATTTTCTCATATGAAAACAACTTTTTTATTATTGTTTGTGATGACAACATATACATGCACAATTTTCAATAAAATTTAATTCAACAAGACCAATTAATAAAGCATTACTTCAAATATCAAACATGTATCATACAAATATTCAGAATGGATTTTACATCAACTAGCATGCAGACAGGGTCTGCACTATTTGCAAACATGAAAACTAACAAATTGTCAAGCAACATTCAGATAAAAAATTTAAAAAATAAACACAAATTCAAACACTGAGGGGCATATAGGATAAATTGGATAACTGATTCACATTAAGAAAATGACAACACAATCACATGCACACTTGTACATTGAGATCATTCACACATATTTTGCAACCATGTACTCACTGCTGTATTGCGGTATGTTCCTATCATTGCCAGCGCTGCTCTGTCCTGCTGACTGACCAGTGTCTGCAGGTGGCCTAGTACGTTGTGGGGTACCAGGGGCTGCCTGGTTGTCATGCCTGTTGGAGATGTCATTCTTGTTGCCATAGCCTTTGTTTGGATTCCTCCCTTGATTGTAAGGTCTGGAATCCGGAGTGTTCCTACCTCTGTATGGTGGATCCTGTCTGTTCCTACCCGGCCAGTTGTACTGCCCCTGTGGCTTGTACCGCCCTTGCTGATCATACGCTGGGAAGTAGTAGCTGTAGTAGTCACTGTTGTATGTGTTTGCAGGGTTCGGCCTCGTGTTGGAATGCGAGATGACGCGTCTAGGAGGTTCCTGAGTCGACATGGCAGGCTCGGGTGGGTATCCCCAATCGGCAAGGCCCGTTTTGTCATCGAGGTCGCCAATGTCTTGGTCTGGGTAGGCCTCATCTGTCTGGACATCTGCTGGGTGTTTCATCCCCATGTCATGATCACTCACAATCTTGCTATCAGCAGGATCATAATCCTCATCTCTGTCGTCCAGGAGTGGTCGCGTTTCGGAGCTGGAAACCTGCTTGCCGTCTTCAAAGAGGTCATCAGGGTCTGCGTGTTTTGGTTTGGTCTTGACGTCAGGCAAATCTACTGGATAATCTACATCTCCTACCTCTCCGACATCGACCGCATCCTCATCGTATGAAGCATCATCTAGGATATCATCATCATCATACTGAGGCAGCTTGGCTCTTTGCGGTAAATCCACCTTACCCAGAGGTCTGCTACCTTGCTTCTCCTGTCTGTTGGAAGGTTGAGTACCAGAGTGCGCTTTGGGTGCAGGCTGATTGGGGACATGGTAATCCGGTCTATGTCCTCCAACATCTACGTTCCCCCTCTGACCCTTATCATCTTGACTCCTCCCGAAGCAAGCCGGGCCACTGCACTGGAGATCAGGGCGGGAACCTTGGTTTCTTTGCGGGCCACTGCTCCCTGGCCGAGGCAAATCTTGAGAAGATTCATAGGGGCCTCCTTGGTTCTGGCTCTCATCAGTGATTTCATCCTCCAGCCCAGAAAGCAACCTGTCTCTGTTGTTGATGTTGGTACTCTTGATGGCAGCGCTAGACTGCCTCTCTGCATTGTCAACTGGTGATTTGTCGACCAACTGATCAGCCAAGTTCATGTCACCTTCGTCTTGAGAGGTCCTGCTATCCTGGGGAATGTACATCTCGGGTTCATTGAACTGATTAGGCTTGTTAGGAATCAGATCTTCGGGTGGATTAGTAGGTGATATGTTGTGTGAGGTGAGAGGTTTGTTAGCTGCGGGCAAGTATGAATGAGTAGGAAGTAAAATGGAAACGATGACAGTTAGTTAGCTACATTACTTTCTGATATTTGTCTAAGCCAGCAAAGTTATTCCTGAAAGACTTGTTAGTTCTTTACCCAAAGAGAGACTCTGTAATGAAAAATGTAATTTGATATTTTAGTATACTACATGTAGGTATCTAGCTTGAGTAAACTGACAAATTATTGAAGGGCATTATGAATGTGTTGCATTTGTCGTCCACAGATGAACTGCGCAAAAACAAAACATGACATACTGAAGTTAGTACACTACTTCATAATATAATATGAATTGCATATTACCTGGGCATTCTCTATCAAAACGTGCCCACAACTTGACATGCATGACTAAAAGAACTGATGCTTTATACAAATAGCAGATCAGTTCTTTTAGTCATTCATGCCAAGTCATAGGCACGCTTTGGTAGAAAATGCCACTACCTGTACATGTCAAAAGCAGAAATCTTTCACAATAGTTAATGACATCTCTCGCCATGAACGCACTCAATTGGACCTTTTTCAACTGTCCTCACCTTTGTCTTGGCCATTAGTTTGTTGCTCATGATTTGATGGGGGGCTGCAACCATATTCATCAGACTCATCCCGACAGTCGAATATATTGTTGCAGACATAGAGGGCATTGACGCATTCTCCTGAGGCGCACTCAAAATATCCCTGGCCACAGTTTGAAGTAGTATCTGTCAGAGAAAAAATAAAATGTATACATTTTTCGGGGGCTACTTTTAAAGCTTGCCTGCATGAAAATAGCACTCTAAAATTTGTTTTGCATTGAACTCTATATATATATGCAAAATTATGGGGGCTCTTTTCTGCATTTCGGGGGCTATTTCGACCTGAGCCCCCGTGTATTTTGTTCACTTGTATCTGTACACATGTATAGAAACATAGCAAGTAAACAGATATTAAAGGGATATCTGGTAACATTGTTAATTCCACAAAATTTACTTTTTGACATTTTTTTTTTAGCATTTTAATTTGTTATACGGTTTTCTTTAAAAAGGGGCATTTAAAAGAATACTTTGATACCCCCAATGGGAAGGCCTTCCAAATATTTGCCAGAATACTGTCTGAATTTAACAAAAGTACTCAAAAGGCATGTGATGTCATTGCAGACAGATTTTGCACTTACTGTACCTACCGCACAGATAATGCAAACTTCTGCCGTGATTTGGCCATGCCCTTGCAATCACAAAATTTAAGGGGGCTTAGCTTAGCAAGTTACCAGATTCCCAGAAGGCTTTTAAACTTTTTCTTACAGTTATACTTGATGTAAAAAAACTACAGGCTAGGATATTGACCTAAAATTATTGTTTTTATAATGTCATGATAGGGGTAGTTAATTGGTTAGCAGAGCCATTTAAATTTAGTTAAATCAAGTTAACTTAAATGTTGGTATATATTCGGTGTTTTTTATGTAGTAACTGTCATTTGTGCCCTGACGAAGATTCTGCTAGGATCGAAAGCTAGGCTGTATACGACTCTCAAGTTAACTCAATTACGTATCATGTCTGGCTCTGGTAGATCGATAAATCTAACATTTTCAGGGCCTCTTTTACATGTAATGCACTTATACTGTCTGCCCTTCTAGCATTAGATGGGCCAATTAATAGCCATACAATGTATTTGGTGCAAGGCTTTATCAGCATTCTCTACTAAAGCCCATGGCTTGGCATGCATGACTCAAAAAACCTACAAATTGCATGGAGCATCGGTTCTTTTACTTTTAGTCATGCATGCCAAGTAGTGGGCCCACAAGTTTAGTAGAAAATGCCAGTTTATTTCATCATAAAAGCTTGCTATTGGCCCATCTAACGCTAGAGAAGGGCCGACAGTATAAGACAGTAGTCAGTACCATAAATATAACATTTTAGACTTATCGATGTATGGGCATGACTCTACAAGATGTAGATCGACAAATCTATCACTTTCATGGCCTTTTTGACATTATTATTGTTATTTTCACTGTCGGCATTCTAGCGATAGACGCAACCCATACACTTTGCCTTAAGAGCCAAGAACACCGTAACTCTGCAGTAAAAGTTAGTTACGGAAAATAATTTGCATTCGAATACAAAACACCACATTCTCACACTTTGAGCGACATTTGTAGCCCTATCAATACATTTAGGGCTACTATAATACTTTAACTCACCGATCTCGTGTGTCGCTATACATGTCATTCTATAATTACGGCGATTTGGGGGATTTTCCAACGATTTCCATCACTCTTCGTCGGTCTTTCGCCGTTCAAACTGCCGTTATCGTACACAGATGCAATAATTATGTCATCGTACGGTATCGCTAGCGTGCACACAAAAAAAAAAAAAAAAAAACGACGCAAAATTAAAATGAGTTGTTTGACTTGACAAACTGTTACCGCTACCGAATAATTATTGGAATCACTGGCCCACAATTATTTGCTAAAAATGTAGCGGTAACAGTTTGTCGTTTTTTTTTTTTTTTTTTTTGTGCACGCTAGCGATACCGTACGATGATGTAATTATTGCATATATGTAGTGCTGTATTTTTCTTTGGAAAATGATCCCCAAAAACATATTTTGGGAATATAAATGAATACCAAAGCAACATATATCCATATGAATAAGCCCAAGGTAATCTTGTATGGGTATGCTTTCATTTAAAACTGATTACCTCTCTTTTTACAAAATTACTCGCGCCGGTTCTGAGCTTAGGCCCATGTGTTTCTGAAAGGTTACGCCAAATTAATCACATGGGACTAAGCTCAGAATTGGCGTGAGTCATTTTGTAAAAGAAGAGGTAATCAGTTTGAAATGAAAGCATACCCGTACAAGATTACCTTGGGCTTATTAATATGGATATATGTTGCTTTGGTATTCATTTATATTCCCAAAATGTGTTTTTTGGGGGATCATTTTCCAAAGAAAAAAAAAACGAATTTTTTTTTTTTTTTTTTTTTTTTTTTTTTTTTTTTTTTTTTTTGCCGATCATCCGATCCCGATCATCGATCCGATTTCGAAGATCGAAAACAAATTGCCGATCCGATCAAACGATCCGATCATCGAGGTCAGTTACAGCACTAGTGTACGATAACGGCAGTTTGAACGGCGAAAGACCGACGAAGAGTGATGGAAATCGTTGGAAAATCCCCCAAATCGCCGTAAGTAGGGTGCCCAGAGCAAAAATTTAACTGCTTCCTCATAATAAATGAATTACTTACCTAGATAGAAATCACCAGCATCGTTCCAATGATGTAAAAATTATTTCCTGAAACCGTCAAAAAAGTGGTGAAAATCAATCACAAAGTGAGGCCAAAAGTAGACCAAATCTTGCCTAAATCGGGGTTTGAATATCGCGCTTGATGACGTCGACTGTGAGAAAGGTTTGTACTACGCATGCGCGGCATTGAAGGGCATAGCGTCGTTCGCAGACTCTTAGTTTATTTACAAATCAAATTACATTGAAAATTAGAAAAAAACATTTTTCGGACCACATGATGATTAAAAACTATCGATTTGACTACTCACTGAGTTTGGAGTCCAAAATGTATCCTTCCATAAATGGTTTTTAATCAAATATGTTCCAAAACAACTTAAATCAACTTAAACAACGTATCCAGCTCTAGTTGCGTGACATGCTTGATAACGTGAATGTGTGATATACATTATATCCGCGATAATGTACATTACACTACGTAAATGCACATGCATGCGCAAGCTGTACCGAATACGTTCAGAACTCCGACAAAGACGATGAACGCATGCGCAGTCTACGATTACGATATTAGCTGCGCGATTTGACAATAAAACAAGCCAAAATTTGCGAGCCGCGGCGAGGGGGCTTTGGGGCTTGGAGTTTTGAAAAAGCTCCCGAAATTAAAACCAATTCATGTAAAATTGAAGCAAGTCATTTTGTTAAAACACATTTCTTGCACTCATGCTTGGAAAATGGATTGAAGTGTAATAACCATGTAATGTTTATCCTTATTATTAACTGTTTCATTTTATGTTTCATTTCAGATTAACTTGGACATTCAGGCGGCCCGGCGGCGGCCATTGCGGAAACAAAATGATCGATCACCAAGGAGTCATTAATGAAGAAAAAAAGACCCCCAAGACAATTGTTTGTGATGGTCGAGACAACTACTGAACCCACCCCCCCCCCCCCCCAAAAAAAAACAACAAACAAACAAACAAACCAAAACAAATACAACAATGCCCCCCCCCAAAAAAAAAATATATATATATATAATAAAAAATAAAAATAAATAAATACAAATAAAAAATAATAATAATAATACAAAAATAAATACGAATAAATAAATAAATAAAAAATACATGAATACAAAATCAAATTAATACAATCTAAGCATAATAACTTGGTTTATCGACCTTGCTACACTTAATAAGCGAACATAATTATAAGGGGACATTTTTTGAAAAAACAAGGAAATACATAAGGTGTGCCCCCCCTCCCCCCAATCAGTCCGACCACGCTACCCCACTGAAGGCAACCATCGTTTCTGTTTTAAATAAGACACCCTCAATACGCATTTTCACTCGTTTCGGCCTTGAAATGTAATGTGCGATTGAATGCAGGCAGGTATTTTGGATTATAAACTCATGCATGTGATTTGAATATTTCCAAGTACATCGAAAAGGTAAATATAAAATTTGGGACTTGGGCTAGCTCCAATTTCCTATGTATTGATGTGTTCCCGAATTACAAGACCATTATATACACACACACACATAAACACAAACACGCACACACACACACACACACACGCACACATACACAAACAAAGTGACACACACCAACAAAATCATCAAAAAAAGCATGCACGTGACTAAATAACATTAGCAGCTCACACACATATTTATTTAAGACATGGCGCTAAAATTCGGTATCGAGACCAGTTAAAATTTGAAAGGGGGGGGGGGGGGGTTCAAATCCCCCAAAACACGGTCGGGGGGGGGGGGGTACTTGATTAAGCTTGATTTATCGAACGGTCCAATTGGAAGTTTAAGGCTCACTTCCTACATCAGCTAGCGGCAAAACACAGAACATGATGAATGTTATACATTATTGAGTCTCCTGTAATATCATATA